>CM014732.1:29278479-29418332 GCA_004329165.1 Spatholobus suberectus | reverse complement strand
TTTGTACAATTAAAACTTGAAAGACTAAAATCGCACAATTACAATACTTGGAGATCAAAAGTACAATTAAGCCTAAATACTATTCCTTATAATATTATTTTTCTTAATTTGTGTAAAAAAAACCTTAAACATCAATTAATTTGAAATGAAAGAAATATTCTTTATCGCTAATCAAATACAAACATTTGTACATATTTTTCTATTTTATTTTTTGAATTTACCTCCTCTAAAATGAAGAGATACACCATACACTTGAAAGAAAAAATACAATTACAATTGCTAATTAAAAAACCAACGGTTAAAAATTATAATAAAAAAATTAGACACATACAACAAAAATATAAAGTTAATTACAATCTCAACCGTTAATTTTTCAATTAATAATTATATTGTACTTTATCCTCTAAATTATACTCCTCTCACTTTTGAGCAATCAAATCCTTATTTTTTTCAACTTTAATTTTAATCAGAACTTTAATACTTTGTAAGGCTCTCAATCAACAATCATTTCACGCAATTCATTTCAATATTCTAACGCATAATTTTAACATATTTCAAGTGAGTTCATGACCCGAACCATTATCACTTTATTTTAAAGAACTAGCAAATGTTGTCCCTTGGAGGTAAGGTGCTTGTCTGCTCAAAGTAAACCCCAAGGATCTCTCTAAAAGCCTTTGCATAAAAAAGAGTATTAGCAACACACTAGTTAACATTATCTTCTAATACATTCTCATCTATTGGTAGAAATTCATGCAAGTCCCACTAGTTTGGGAATGAGACTCACCAAATGAAAAATGAGACCCATATATAGTGGACTTACATAAATTTCACTCGGATAGAGTGTGCCGAAAGAGAACATTAAAGAGTGTGTACTTAACATTTCTCCTTGCATAAAGACCCTAACACACACCATCTAGACACTACCAGGCAAATAACAAAATATCAGCATCTTGTCAATTGGTATTAATGTACATTTAACATTCAACCTCCCAGGATACCACTGTGAGCTAGGTGGAGCTCTTAAAATTCATCTAGAGGTGAATAACACCATCTGCTAATGTTTATCCCCATAGGCAGCTTCATCATAGAAACAAATGTCCACATGCACCATAACAAAGGATCCGTGATGTTTCAGAATAATTAGTTAAGGCCCCGTGAGGTGCTTTCTTTGAATAATAGTTGACACTGGGGAAGTAGATCTCAATTCTCAAGTATCGCTATGATGTCAAAGCCTACCACTCAGACTTTACGCAGTAGCCAAAACAGAAAAAGGCAGTGGTGTACAAGACTACAGATGAATTCTGGCAATATCTAATTCTCTAATAATATACATTTTACACAACCTGTGGGAAAATCCTCAGCTTACACAGCAATCTCCCAGAGGAACTTGCTACAAGGTTTAGCAACAACATTGGCCGATGATCTTCAAATAATGCTCACTGCCTTTGTACTGGCGGTGGTGTTGATGGGTGGCTTTGCCCATAAAACCCTATGCCAGGTGGCCTGTAAAATCCTCCCGGCAAAGACTGCTGTTGCTGCTGTGCTGGTTGAGTGCCAGGCATTGATAACCCTATTGCAACATAAGGGGCAAAGGAGGTGGAGGTGGTAGGTTATTTGACCCGTATCCATAAGGAATTCCCCCAGCCATCAAACCAGTTGATTGGACATATTGATTTGATGGTTGATTTGCTGAAGAATGAGGCGGGGGAGGGGTGCTGAAGGAAATGCAGCTTGTAATTGATTGGCTTGTGACGCGGTTTGCATGCCGACTGACAGTGCAAGTGGTACATTTGCCAATGATGGCTGTTGTATATTGGCATAAAAGGAAGAGTTCGCCAAATCAGAATTGTTAACATCAAGAGCAGGCGTTGGTTTTTCAAGTTGGGTCTTTTCTCTTGGTTGAAAATAGGTAATCCTGATGAAAACCCGTAGAATTTAAGCTACCATTCAAGGAGGCAGCTTCTTCGGCTACAAGAGAAGAAGAACAGATGTAAGCATCTGGGCAGAGGATGTAGAGGCAGCAAGCTTAGCAGCAACGGCGGCAGCTGCTGCCTTCTTGTTATCATCTTCGGTAGTTTGGAAAGGAGCAAATGATACAGAAGATTGAACAAAAATAGGCTGAGACGGATCTGTAGCTTCAACTGCTTGGTTAAGTCGCTTCCTGATACCAACACTTTCTCGATCTGGCCTTGTGCAACCTTCACAACATTAAAACCATCAATTTATATAAAGAAAATACATGTGGAATCAGTTAATACAGAAAACTTACACATTTAACCATCCAATAAATGCAGCATCTGGGGAGTTCGCCCATGTATCAACTCATAATTTAAAACACTCTTTTGAGAGTAATTTAATCTTAGTGTACTCTATCTAATAATGACATGTCATTATTAACTTCTTTTAAATTTTAGATACAAATTCTAACAAATTAATTATACATATCTTTTTTATAATCGAAACATTATTCTCTTTTAATATATACAGTTAAAAGAGAAGAAACAGAGACATATTTGAACTGAAAACCATGTTTGAAAACACAACGGATGTGAGCTTATATAGGCTTATTATATTAATTATACATAAATAGAGGATATTTTGTTTTTTTCTAAATCAGAGATTACATGTCTATAAACGTAATTATTACAATAATTATAGAATATTCATTTCTGATTTTCAACACTCCCTTCAAGCTGAAGCATATACATCATATGCACCTAACTTGGTATAAATATAACCAATTCTCGGTCCCCTTAAGGACTTAGTGAAGATGTCTGCCAACTGGTCACTAAAGTTGATGAAACTCGTAGTAATGTTCCCCGACTCGATCTTCTCCTTGATGAAATAACAATCAACCTCAATATGTTTAGTTCTTTCATGGAAGACAGGATTAGATGCAATATGCAAAGCCGCTTGATTATCACAAATCAACATCATTTGCATAGACTCTTCAAACTTGAATTCTCTGAGAAGCTGCTTCAACCACAAGTTCACAAGTTACCAAAGTCATGGTCCTGTATTCTGCTTTAGCACTAAATCTTGCTACAACATTTTTTTCTTACTTTTCCAGGATATCAAGTTTCCTCCAATCAGCACACAATACCAAGAGGTAGATCGTCTATCACAGGGTAAACCGGCCCAATCGGCATCTAAGTACCCAACTATCTAAGTATGTCTCCTATCTTCATAAATGAGGCTTTTACCTAGAGCATTCTTAATGTATTTCAATATCCGAATTACAGCATTCCAATAGTCCTGGCAGGGAGAATTCAAGATCTGGCTCACCACACTCACAGCAAAGGCAATATCTGGACGAATGACTGTGAGATAGTTCAGCTTTCCAACTAGTCTCCTATATCTCCTAGAATCTAATAAGGGCTCCCCCTAATTGGGTAGCAGTTTGACATTAGGTTCCATAGGAGTGTTTACTGGCTTAGCATTCAGTAGGCCAGTCTCTTCAGGATGTCAAGAGCATATTTTCTCAGAGAGATTATCAAACCATCCTTGGATTGAGCAACTTCGATGCCTGGGAATACTAAAGCTTACCAAGGTCTCTAGTCTGGAACTGTCGGGAGAGGTACTGTTTCAGATGGAGGATGTCACGTTGATCATTGCCTGTAATGACAATATCATCCACATAAGCAATAGATAGATACATCCCTGATGTGAATAGTGATAAAAAACAGAATGATCGACTTCACTGCGAGTCATACCGAACTACTGTACAACAGTACGAAGCGGCCGAACCAGGCTCGGGGGCTATTGAAGCCCATACAGGGACCGACAAACCATAGTAAAGGACTCCCCCTGAGCAACAAACCCTGGAAGTTGCTCCATATAGACCTCTTCATCAAGATCGCCATGTAAGAAAACATTTTTAATATCAAGTTGGAAGAGAGGCCAGTGGCAAATGGCAACCATGGATAGTAGTAGTCGGACATAAGCCATCTAGCCACCAGAGAGAATGTATTAGTATAGTCCTACCCATAGACCTGGGTGTATCCATTGGCCACTAGAAACGCCTTGAAACGATCGATGCTTCCATCAAGGCCAACTTTGAGTGTGTATAGCCAACAAGCCAACAAGCCAACAGCGGATTTGCCAGGGGGGAGAGGAACCAAATTCCAGGTATCACTACTCTGTAGGGCACACATCTCGTCAATCATTGCTTGTCTCCATTCAGGGTAAGATAATGCTTCACCTAGACAGTTAGGAATCGACACAAAAGGCAAAGACAAGAGGCAAATATAATGCAAAGGAGAAACACAATGATAACTAATGGTAACAAAGTGAGGAGAAGGGATGCGAGTAGAACGAATACCTTTTCATAGAGCAATGGGCCAAGCAATGTCAAGTGGCAGGCCTGGATCCGGTAAAGAGGATAGTGCCGGGGAAGGATCTGGCATAGGCTCTATTATATCGTTAGGAGCCAACGCAAGTGTTGGTGTTTGCAGGGCGTTGGCGACGTTGATATGTCTGAAGAGGTCACACGACCGAGGGTGTTGCTAGAGCATCTTGATTCACCCCACGGCTATTCGGAGAAACAGATGGAAGGGGGACAAGGATAGGGGTATTAGGAAGAATAGAGAACCACATGTCGAGAGGAGAGTGAGCAAACTCAAAATAAGGGACAAATTCAAAAACGAGACATCAGCGGAAATGAAATACCGTTGAAGGGTAGAAGAGAAGTGACGATATCCTTTCTACGATCGATGATAACCTAGGAAGACGCATTTGATGAACCTTGCCGAGAGCTTGTCAAGGCCCGGAGCTAGGTTCTAAACAAAGCATGTGGAGCCGAAAACACGAGAAGGAATTGTATGAAGTGGTGAATGAGGAAAGAGGACTAAATGAGGAACCTGATTATTTAGGACAAAGGATGGCATGCGATTGATGAGGTAGCAAGCCGTGAGGACAGCATCACCCCAAAAGCATGGGGGAACATGACTGTAGAGGAGAAGAGTTCAAGTGGTCTCAATGAGATGTTGGTTCTTGCGTTCAGCCACCCAGTTTTGTTGACGGGTGTGAGTATAGGATGTTTGATGAAGAATGCCTTTCGACGCCATAAAGTGTTGAAACTAATGAGAGAAAAATTCACGTGCATTATCACCACGAAGAGAGCGTATACAAATACTAAATTGGGTTTTTATTTCATGATAAAACTTTTCAAAAAGAGAAAACAGTTCAAACCTGCTTTTCATTAAACATAACCATGTACAACGAGAAATATCATCAATAAAAGTGACAAAATACTTAAAACCAATGGGGGTAACAAGATGAAAAGGACCCAAACACCTAAATGAACTAAGGCAAATGGGGACGTAGCCCTTTTATTGACTCAATTAGGAAACTAAGTACGAATGTGTTTCCCTAACTGACACAACACAATAAAGGGTTGACAATTTGGAGAGATTGGGTACCAACTTTTGAAGTTTCAGTAAATCGGATGTCCTAGCTGAGCGTGGATCGTCATCGAAGAGCTGTGGTAGAGCATGCTTGCGATGTCACGTCGAGGTAATAGAGGCAATGAGACTTATATTCAATGCCAATCATTCGTCCCGAAGTCCGTTCCTGCAAGATAACAGAATCTTTAGTAAAGGTAATGACAAAATCATAGAATTGGGTAAGATGATGGACAAAGAATAGGTTAAAAGGGCAATCAAGGACATATAAAACAAACTAGATAGTTAGAGAGGGAAGGGGATGGACGGTGCCAATTCCTTTGGACTGTGTTTGAGAACCATTAGTAGAAGTAATGGTGGGTAAAAAACCAGAGGTAGAAAAGGAAGAGAAAAGAGAGTAGTTGCCAGAGATATGATCAGACACGCCAAAGTCAAGGACCCAGAGAAGGAGAGTAAGAGATGTAAGCAATAGAATTACCGATGTGTACAACTAAAACAGTGGTACCAAGGTTCTAGCGACTCACAAACCACTTGACATAATCCTCATAAGTAGCAGGGATGACCCGTGGTTGAGCAGCAAACAGAGTGGATTCCGCAAGAAGTGTATTGACCACATTGGCTGGATAAGGGGGTTTACCATGCAGCTTCTAGAGCAACGGGTCAATGGTGTGCCTGTGACGATGACAAAGCTCGCACTTGCGATGATTCTTGGATTGAGATGTCCTAGTCTGAGAGCGTCCGAAATTACTGCTCTGGGAGGCAAAAGCAGAGGAGTCACCTAGCATAGGAGTAGGGGTGTCCATAGGAGCCTTCGGTGGAATCCGAAGGAGTGCAAAGGAGGTAGAGGTCATCGTAGGAACTGCGGAGGACCCAAGAATCTAGTCACGAGTAGCAGAATACTCCGGAGGCAGGCCGTAAAGGGAAAGGACCATAAAGAAAGCACTACAATTCTCCAACTCTTTCTTAGCCTCAGCTGGAACAGAGGTAGCAGGAGGTAAGTTCATTAAAATCATGTAAGGTAGCATGAACTCTCCCAAGATATGCAGACACAAGGCCATCAATGCTGAAGGGCAATAAGGGTCATCAAGTCATGGCAAACCCCATATAGTCGCTAAGTGTCAATAGTATAAAGCGCACGCACCTCAATCCAAACCGATTCACAAGTGACTTGGGCCGAAAAAACAGTTTAAGAGATGGGTGAAGGGTGGACTTGATCACACTACATAATTGGGCATTAATCTTCTCCCATTGTGCACGAGCAATGGCTGGTACAAAATCGATGGTACTAGTGAGATGATCTTTGTAGCCAAGACGACTAATCCACAAGGTGATGTCGAAGGCCCAAGAGGAGTAGTTCGAGCCATCCAACTTCCCCGTAGAGAGGGGAAAGTTGGAGAAAATGGGTGAATCGACCTTAGGTGGAGTAGAACCCGTGGAAGCCGTAAAAAAAAACAGAGTGAACAGTACCAGAAACATCCTGTTTGCAAAGGAAGTACCATCAAAAAAGTCATGGATGGAGAAGAAAATTGGGGGGTAGGGGCGCATAAGAAGGGCGACTTGGGTGACAAAAATGCGGCCAGAACAAAGTAACCACATGCCATCACTTGCTGATTCTGGGCTGCTGTTTGGCGCATTAGATATATGCCGCGTATGAGGGCGCTTGAGAAGGTGGTTCGAGATATGGTTTTGAGGGTTGCATAGATCAGCTAAGGGCGATCCAAATGGGGTGGGTGGCTGCCGAAAAAGTCGCTGGTGTGGCGGCAGTGACCGGAAAAAATGTCCGAAAAAAGGAAGAGGAGTGGTCGGAAAAGCGAACTGAAGTAGGACATGGTTCGCAAAAAAAAAAAAAAATTGTCACCGAGGACAATGGGTCCATCGAGCAAGACACAGTTTTTGAGATGCCTTTGTCAAGTTCTAGATACCATGTTAAAAGAGAAGAAACAAAGACATGTTTGAACTGAAAACTGTATTTGAATACACAACGGATGTGAGTTTATATAGGCTTATTACATTAATTATACATAAATAAAGGATATTCATTTATGATTTTCAACATATAGATTCTAGTTGAATTAATTATGCACATCTCTTTTATATGTTCAATTTTTTCTCTGAAGTATTTTTCTCGAGTAATGATTAACATATCGCTAGGATTTTCCACCTAAAACATGTGGTTAACCACGTGTATAAATAGGTTAACTTTGTCAAGTGGTTAAGAGTAAATGAATATGATTGTATACAATAATTGATATGCACTTGTGGCACTAATGGTTAAATACTCCTCACAAGGGGTAAATAGTGTCATGAGATTATTGAAATCTCTAATGGGATTATCTTTACCTCACAAGTGATTAAGAGTAAATGAATGGGTATACAATTATCAATTTGCACTTGCACTAATGGTGAATGTCTTCCAAGTGGTTAATAGTATCATGAGATTATTGTAATGTCTCATAATGATTAACTTTGCTTCACAAGTGGTTAAGAGTAAATGAGTATGTGTATACAATTATCAACTTGTACTTGTAACACTAATGGTCAAATATGCCTCACAAATATGCCTCACAAATGGTTAAGTGTATGAGGTTATTGAAATGTCTAACAATGATTAATTGTGCCTTAAAAGGGGTTAATTGTCCAAGTGAACACTGGCTGGACAATTTCCAGTGGGACGCTTATGATTTTTCTTTTCCTCTGTCAATTATTTTTTAGATATTACCTGAATTTAAAAAAGAAAAATGCAAGTAACAAACTCTCTGACAGTCTTTTGAACACATTCTTTCCTATTGGTTGAAATTTATTCAAAATCACAAAATGTTGTGGGTCTCACATCTTATTTAATAAATCTCTCATCATTTTGATTTTCAATAAATTTCAAACAATAAAAGTGTGTTCAAAAGGGTGTGTTCAAAAGTGTTTTGCTACTTGCTAGCATTTCTCTTTAAAAATATTTATGCAATGCCCTGAATACTCGGAAGTTATGTTGCATGGCTGTGAAGAGAAATTTAAACTACTCCTTATCAGGTGTTAAAGAACCAGGTACTATTATTTTTTGATTGATTTATCTACAAACCGTGAAAAAAAAGGTTCTTAAACAATTGTTTCAAACTAAAATTGCTTCCTTGGAAAGAAGTAAATATGTTGAGTGTCATTCTGGGTGTATGTTGCTTCCTTTAACTCCTTACAAAACCACATTAATGAGTTTAATTCATAATAGAAATGGACAAATGTGCTTTTCTTTTGAAATAAGGAAATACTAATAATCCACATGCCAGACATATATTAAACATTCATAAGTGGCCATCTCAATGAATGTAGGCAATATAATTATATATCTCAGAAATAAAAACTACACAATAATTGAAAAGGAAAAATTTCGAAACTAGCAGAACAAAGACCTGAAACAATTGTGGAAGGTAAAACATATGCAAAAAGGAAGATTAGTTGATCTAAGGTTCAAAAACAAAAGTTTATAGCCCAAACACACGTAATCCTTAGTGATTTTTATTTTTCTATACATAGGAACTAGCAAGCCAAAATTAATTTCATGAGTCACTTACTCAAATAATAATAAGCTCACATGAAAATATTCAAGATTGCTTCAGACAAACATTTTCTGTTACAGTTAATATAAAATTTGGTCTCTGAAAGTGGCAACTCGTGTTGCTTTAGTTTCTGAAAGTGCACATTTATATAGATTGGTCCTCAAAAGTGTCAACTTGACAATAAGTTTGTTAATGTATTTATATTAAGTGTAGATGTTAGATTGATTGACAGAACTAGCCAACATTAGTATATATATTTTTCATCATCTCTTGCACACGGGAAAAAGACAATACACTTTTTAAACATCTCTCTCTCTCTTAACAAAGTTTACCCTACCAAGTTGCCTAGTTGTAAATCAAAGATGAAAATTTTCAAGAACCAAATCAGCACATGTTGACACTTTTACAGATCAAATTATATATTAATTCTTTTGTGTTATATTAGTGACCAACTAACCATATTGACAAAATCTACATCATTGACAAGATGTCTTCTGTTGAAAATTAAACAAAAGTTAACCTGTTTCTTAATCAGCGTAATATACTAGTCAAACAAGATGGAAATCTTAGAATACTCAAAGTGAACGTTAGTAAGTGGCAACAAACACTTAAAAATTATATTATAATTAGGAAAAAACAACAGTGTTACAGACACAGAGAAAGGACAGAGACACAGATTAAAGACAGGTCGTTCTTACTAGCAACTGGGTGCGAACAAGCTCTTGCCTTGATTCCTGAAAAAGCTTTAGAGTTTAGATTGGTAGGCAGTCATCAATTTCAGTTTTTTTTTAATATAAGCATACTTGTAGAAACAACAGTACTTGTTCTTGAAGTGCATGTTTAAGCTGAGAAAGCAATGAAGCCCTTGCAGCCACAGCATTTTCAAGTTGCTCCATACATTGTTTAAGCTTCTTTTCCTGCTCTTGTAAGTCATTCACCAAAGTGGATCCCAACTGGTTTCCTGATGTGATATCCAACCAATGTCAGCATAACCAAATTTAATAAAGTATCACTTCACTATGGCAATAGAAATATTTAAAAAGCTATACTGCTCTGCTTGAAGTACAGAAGAGTCACAAGTAGAATTGGCCATGGAAATCTTCAAATGCCCTAAAAAATCAGTGAGTGCAATATACCAACACAAATTGTATCTTTGGTATGGCAATAATGACAATACGCTTATGAGCAAATCCATATTTGTAATCCAACACTTGCAAGGTATCCATAATTGAAATCCTTAAGAAGAATAACTCTTGGGCAATCACTGATGGATATCTAAAAGGCCAGGCTACATGAGGAGGAAACTGAGACGCGAACTATAGGCAAAAACATAAAGCAGGATTTAAGGTCAATGTTTGGTCTATAGACACGATTTACAATAGAACACTTGGTCCATGTTATTAAATGCACAAGTAACCCCTCCATTTTTACAGCTCTCTCCAGTGTCATACTATGAAGCAAATATATTCTGACCATGAATCCTATCACTTTATTCATACTAAGCAGACCTCAAGGCTAAATTTGGTCCACTAAATGTATGTTTTGAGAATTAGATTTTGGAGGGGAAGAGAAGGGAGTGTAAACTTTTTATTTTTAATAAATTTTCTCTAATTTAATATTTTATAAATAAAAGAAATAAAATGATAGGTTAGCATTAACTTAATTGGTTAATCTTTTTTTCTTTTTATAAACACCATATAACTCTTCTAATTTAAAAATAAAATATTTACCCTCCCCTCCCTGTCCCTCCAAAACCCAACTCCCAAACATATCCCAAATGTAGTGGGAATATAAAAGAGAATAAGTTAAAAGTAAGTTTATTAACTACTACAGAATGGTAATGGTAAACACCCTAGACTATGGCTATTCCATCGAGGATCAATTCAATTACCAATATACCTCATGTTCAAAGGTTTTTAAATTGACATAATTCACATTCCATCAAGGATTGATTTAATTAGAAGCATACCTCATGTTGTAAGGTTTTAAAAAGGCATAATACCCATCCTCACTTCCACTGACACCAACACTCATGCCCAAGCCACCACCAACATTGCACTGTAGCCACCAACTCTACCATTACCAATGCCACCACCAAATGTGGTAATAGAAATGAATCATCAATTCATCATTCCATTCTTGACCATACCAAACATGCTAACGGGTAACCTATAAGACCTACTATTTCTTATTTTGTTCCATTCTCTATTAATCTCACTTCTTTCGCCACAACCAAGTATGACCTAAGAATTCGATTTCTCACCATCGCATTATATTTTTATATTTCAAAATTTTAAAATTGATGTTTCAGTTATGATAACCTTCCCTCCAAAACCATTTACAATTAATCCTGCAGAAGTTACACCTAGAAAAAAGAAAAAAAAAAGATTTATCATATAATTGATGCTAACTAATTTAAATACTAAGAATAGCAGGCAGAAAAGATCAAGTCCCTCTAGCAATCCTCTTACCTTGAGCCATTGTATTTTCAACATCTTCCACAACTTTACCCACATCATGCACAGCAGCATTACAGTTGTTTAAGGCAGCTTCCTCATTAAGGTGGTCATCAAGAACAGGCTGAAATGCTGTTAGTATTTTCTCTGGCAAACACCCAACAGCCAGTTTCTACAATGAAGATGACCAAGAATTGACACACCTTAAAATCAGACATACCAAAGCATCTAATAGACAACAAATCAAACATCAGACAGTGCTACTGCAACTTGCTTACTATTCTCACTGAGTGGGTGTCCCTCTTCAGTATCTTGATAGAATTTGAACTCCTTCCATTGCTTGCAGATGGAAGGGATTCTTGCCCATTATTTCATCCTTAAGACCCTGACCTCGTGAACCAAAAACCTTCCTCTCCTCCCATATGTCAACCTATTAACAATCCAACACCAAAATAGATTCCACCCAGAAGGAAAGAAAAAAGAATGAAAGGTCAGGTTAGAAAAATACTAATTGATAAGACAACTGACATAAGATAAAAAGCTTAGAGAATAAAGGTTAGTAACTTATGGCTGAAAAAAATGGATCTCTACAAAAACAAGCAAGCAGTCTAGCCTTATCCCACTAACTGGGGTTCACTACAAAAGTGGATTCTCTAATACATCATTCTTCTCTGGAGTAGCATATAAAGATGACATATACTGCGGCCAAATTATTCAAAGTAAGATTAAGATTACACACAAGACTAGACCCCTGACATGACTTAACAAGACACTTTTTCACTAGGATTGAACTCAGGGTTACTAAGTATGACAAGCTAGGAAGCACCGATACAATGCACAATATAGATATGATACAACACAACACAGACACAGGAATACAGCAAATTTTAAACATGGCTATAATAGGTCTTACAATTCACAATACTATTCAATTCACGATTCAGAAAATAGGCCTTTCAATTTTCAATTTGAATCTCGATTCTACTACCATGATATATAAAATTAGTCTAAAAAATTTTAAATCACAAGGGAATTCATGTTTTAAAAATGAGCATAAGTCATTATAAATAAAATAAAATACAAAAATGTGTCTAATATTGTGTTATTCTAATCAGTATTGGTATAAAATTTTAAAAAATAAAGGTATAAAAATTAGAAAATGCAATTAAAAGTATTTGAAGTGTCCATGCAATATCTGACACAAATACGTAACTGACACGGTTACAACAGGATGCAGCCACTATTAAGAAATGTCTATGCTTCTTCTTAGATGGCAAAAATGTAGTATTTTTCAAATTAGGCAGAGGATTTCTTCTACAGTAATTGAGATAAATGCTTTATCTCATTAAGTGATTTTAATTATAATCTTCATCTGATTGGTTGGTGTTGAGATTTGCTTAGATATTTGCTGTGGTTTATCTTCCTGTGATTATCTGGATATATTTAGATTAGGAACCTTGCTGTATTTTTGTAATCCTATCCCGAAATCATGGGGATTCAGTTATAATTAGTAAAGAATTGTATTGCAAATCAAGGAGCTGAGACACACTCTTAAGCTGTTTTTGCACCATATTCTCATCCTCAAGCATTGGGATGCCAACATAGCAAAGAATGTGACTCATGCCAGTCCTTGGAAATTTAACAAGGATACTCTTCTTTTATGCCATTGTTTCTTTGAAACTAATTGATACCTCAAAAATTAGTATTGAAATATTCTGTATTTATTATAATTATTACAGTTTATAGGCATGTAATCTTTGATTTAGAGGAAATTGTATATCCTCTATTTATGTATAATTAATGTAATAAGCCTATATAATCTTAAGTCCGTTGTGTATTCAGACATACAGTTCCAACTCAATATGTCTCTGTGTTGTTTCTCATTCAACATGGTATCTAAAGCCTGATAGAGGCATCTCGCAAACTGTGTGTGCCAGGTGGACCCACTGTCCCCGGAGATAAAAAAATTTTGGCGAACCGTGTTCTTCTCCGGTTCGCCATTCAGATCGCCGACCTTCTTCCGACAACTGCTTTCCATTTTCTGGCGTCTTTCCGACCACTGTCACTGCTCCGGCGACATTCCGCCTGCCACCACCACCGTTGGGAGCGCCATTCGCCGATCTACTCGGCCCAATTGACCGTGACCCTCACCAGCTTACCACGTGCTCTCATGCGCGTCTACTGTGGTGCGCCAAACAGCACCTGTCACCGGCGCGTGACAGCGTTTTTCCGACAACGTTTCTGGCACGGTGATCGCCCACCTAGCTCGACGCCACCCCTCAAGTCTCGTTTCCGTCCGATCACTTTTGAAGGCGCCCCCCTCTTTTTGCCCTGTGCGCTCACCACTGTTTGTTTCAGGTCTGTTTTGACGTTCTTTTACACTGCCATGGATCCCTCTGGTTCTTCTACACTACCTAAGGCAAACGCTACTATTTTTACAAACTTTCCGCTCTCTATTGACAAATTAGACGGCACAAACTACTCCACTTGGGCCTCAAACATCACCTTATGGATTAGTGGTCTAGGCTACAAAGCCCACCTCACCAATACTGTTGATTCTGTAGTCGCAGGTGAACATGCACAATGGGAGAAGATTGACACCCAATTATGCAATACAATCAAGTCCACCCTCCATCAAACCTATTTTCCAGCCTCACGTCACATGTGAATCGGTTTGGACTAAGGCACATGCTCTTTATACTAATGACACTCAGCGCCTATATGGCGTTTGCCATAACTTGATGACCCTCATTGCCCCTCAGCGTTTTGATGGCCCTATGTCTGCATATCTTGGGCGAGTTCATGCTACGTTGCATGATTTTAATGAACTCCTACCTCCCGCCGCCTCTAATTCAGTTGAGGCTAAGACAGAACTAGAGAACTAGAGTGCCTTTTTTATGACCCTTGCCCTATACGGATTGTCACCAGAGTATTCTGCTACACATGACCAGATTCTTGGGTCACCCACGGCCCTTACAATGACATCCGCCTCTTCTGCACTCCTTCGGATTCCACCAAAGGTACCTATGGAGATTCCCACTCCTATGATAGGTGATACTTCTGCTCTTGCATCTCAGAGCAATTCTTCCGGACGCTCTCAGACTGGCACATCTCACTCCAAGAATCGTCACAAATGCGAGCATTGTCATCATCATGGGCATACCATTGACCGTTGCTAGAAGTTACATGGTAAACCCCCTCGTCCCGCCAATGTGGTCACACACCTACAACAGAGACCCCTCCGCCCACTGATCAACCCCAGGCCACCCTGGCCACTTATGAGGATTTTGTCAAGTGGTTTGAGACTCACCAGAACACTGGCGCTACTGCTTTCGTTGTACACACTGGTAATTCTATTGCTTGCATATCTCAATCCCTTTCCTTGGCTCCTTGGGTGCTTGACTCTGGTGCGTCTGACCATATCTCTAGTAATCGTTCCCTTTTCTCTTCCCTTTCTACCTTTGGCTATTTACCCACTATTACCTCTACTAATGGTTCTCAAACACAGTCCCAAGGCATTGGCACCCGCGCATCCCCTTCCCTCTCTCACCGTTGAATCTATTTTATATGTCCCTCATTGCCCTTTCAACCTGCTTTCTGTTCATCGTCTCACCCAATCCCATGACTTTGTCATTACTTTCACTAAAGATTCTGTTACCTTGCAAGAACAGATCTCAGGACAGATGATTGGCTTCGGATGTGAGTCTCATGGCCTCTATTATCTTTCCACGCCACCACAAGCTTGTTCTACAACTATCTCTCCGATGACGATCCATGCTCAGTTGGGACATCCTGGTTTACCGAAGCTTCAGAAGTTGGTACCCAGTCTCTCCAAATTATCTACTCTTCACTGTGAGTCGTGTCAGTTAGGGAAACACACTCGTACTTTGTTTCCCGATTGAGTCAATAAAAAGGCTACATCCCCATTTGCCTTAGTTCATTCAGATGTTTGGGGTCTTTCTCGTATTATTACCCCATCTGGTTTTAGGTATTTTGTCACAATTATAGATGATTTTTCGCATTGTACGTGGTTATGTTTAATGATAAGTCAGTCTGAACTATTTGCCCTCTTTGAGAAGTTTTATCATGAAATAAAAACCCAGTTTAGTATTCCTATCCGATCTCTTCGTAGTGATAATGCTTGTGAATATTTATCTCATCAGTTTCAGCACTTTATGGCATCGAAGGGAATTCTTCATCAAACTTTCTGTGCCCACACCCCTCAACAAAACAGGGTGGTTGAACACAAGAACAGACACCTCATTGAGACCACTCGAACTCTTCTCCACGGTCATGTTCCCTCACGTTTTGGGTGATGCTGTACTCACGGCCTGCTACCTCATTAATCGCATGCCATCCTCTGTCTTAAATGATTAGGTTCCCCATTCTGTACTTTTCCCTCACTCACCACTCCATGTGCTTCCTCCTCGTGTCTTTAGCTCCACCTGCTTTGTCCACAATCTCACTCCAGGCCTTGACACTCTCCACAAGGTCCATCAAATGTGTCTTCTTGGGTTATTATCGATCGTAGAAAGGTTATCATTGCTTTTCTCCTACTCTTTAACAGTATTTCATTTCTACCGATGTCTCATTTTGAGTCTGCTCCCTCGCCCTCCGACATGTGGTTTTCTGTTCCTCCTGGTAACCCTGCTCTTGTCCCGCTTCCGTCTAGTTCTCCAGATGCCCCAATAGTGGACCAAATGTTCCAGCAGAGCCTCGGGACATGCAACCTCTTTAGGCATATCAACGCCGCCAATGCCCGGCTGACAATACTACACCAGC
Organism: Spatholobus suberectus; assembly: GCA_004329165.1. Lineage (NCBI taxonomy): Eukaryota > Viridiplantae > Streptophyta > Magnoliopsida > Fabales > Fabaceae > Spatholobus > Spatholobus suberectus. The sequence continues at coordinate 29,402,147 of CM014732.1, read as the reverse complement.
ACCTACGACGACTCATGACGATATAGTAGAGGCCATGCCAGACTCTTCCACGGCACCATCTTCTTTACCGGATCCGGGCTTGCCCCCTGATATTGATTGGCCCATTGCTCTTCGGACAGGTATTCGTTCTACTCGCAACCCTTCTCCTCACTATGTTAACCTTAGTTATCACCGTCTTTCTCCTTTGCATTATACTCGCCTCTCTTCTTTGTCTTCTATGTCTATTCCTAACTCTCCAGGTCCAGCCTTATCTCACCCTAAGTGGCGGCAAGCAATGATTGATGAGATGTGTGCCCTTCAGAATAGTGGTGCCTGGGATTTGGTTCCTCTTGCCCCTGGCAAATCAATTATTAGGTGTCGTTGGCTATACACACTTAAAGTTGGCCCTGATGGAACCATCGATTGTTTTAAGGCACGTCTGGTGGCCAAAGGATACACCCAGGTTTATGGGCAAGGCTACATTGATACTTTCTCTCTGGTCGCCAAGGTGGCTTCTGTCCGCCTACTGTTCTCCATGGCTACCATTCGCCACTAGCCTCTCTTCCAACTTGATATTAAAAATGCTTTCTTGCATGGCGATCTTGACAAAGAGGTTTACATGGAGCAACCTCTAGGGTTTATTGCTCAAGGGGAGTCCTCTACTATGGTCTGTTGGCTTCGTAGGTCCCTGTACGGACTTAAACAATCCCTCCAAGCCTGGTTTGGCCGCTTTCGTACTGTTGTACAGCAGTTTGGTATAACTCGCAGTGAAGCCAACCACTCTGTCTTCTATCGCCATTGACCTCAGGGATGCATCTATCTCATTGTTTGTGGATGACATTGTCATTATAGGCAGTGATCAGCATGGCATTCTTCATCTGAAACAGTACCTCTTCCGACAGTTCCAGACTAAAGACCTTGGTAGGCTTCGGTATTTCCTAGGTATCGAAGTTGCTTAATCCAAGGATGGTTTGGTAATCTCTCAGAGGAAATACGCTCTTGATATCCTGGAAGAAACTGGCCTATTGAATGCTAAGCCAGTGGACACTCCTATGGATCCTAATGTCAGACTGCTACCCAATCAGGGGGAGCCATTATCAGACCATGAGAGATATAGGAGACTAGTTAGAAAGCTGAACTATCTCACAGTCACTCGTCCAGATATTGCCTTTGCTGTGAGTGTGGTAAGCCAGTTCTTGAACTCTCCTTGCCAGGACCATTGGGATGCAGTAATTCGGATACTAAAATACATTAAGAGTTCTCCTGGTAAAGGCCTCATTTATGAAGACAAGGGACATACTCAGATAATTGGGTACTCAGATGCCAATTGGGCTGGCTCACCCAGTGACAAAAGATCCACCTCTAGGTATTGTGTGTTGATTGGAGGAAACTTAATATCCTGGAAAAGTAAGAAGCAAAATGTTGTAGCAAGATCCAATGCTGAAGCAAAATACAGGGCCATGGCTTTAGTAACCTGTGAACTCATGTGGCTAAAGCAGCTTCTCAGAGAACTCAAGTTTGAAGAGTCTACACAAATGACGCTGATTTGTGATAATCAAGCGGCTTTGCATATTGCATCTAATCCTGTCTTCCATGAAAGAACCAAGCATATTGAGGTTGATTGTCATTTCATCAGGGAGAAGATCGAGTCAAGAGAGACATTACAACGAGCTTCATCAACTCTAGTGACCAGTTGGTGGATATCTTTACCAAGTCTTTGAGGGGACCAAGAATTGGCTAATTTGTACCAAGCTGGGCGCATATGATTTATATGCTCCAGCTTGGGGGAGAGTGTTGAAATATTCTGTATTTATTATAATTATTACAGTTTATAGGCATGTAATCTTTGATTTAGAGAAAACTGTATATCCTCTATTTATGTATAATTAATGTAATAAGCCTATATAATCTTAAGTCCGTTGTGTATTCAGACATACGGTTCTAGCTTAATATGTCTCTGTGTTGTTTCTCATTCAACAACTAGATTTAAGGAAGACACTAGGGTGGGAAATGTTCCTTTCTCTGAAGCTGTTCTCCATCTATTCCAACTTTCTACTGTGCATAATTCTCCCATCCAAAATTTTTGTATAGTTTCATAATTCTAAATGTTCTTGGAATTTCCATTTTTTCAAAAATTTAAAGCATAGAAAGAAACTAGTGAACTTCTATCCCTCTTGGATCAACTTGATCGTGCTCTCTTTTCCCCTAATCAAGACATGAAAATTTGGAGCCTGCACTTTTCTAATATTTTTTCATGCAAATATTATTTTTAGTTCCTCACTCATTCTTCTACAAGGAAAGGTTTGCTCTTTAAGAGCCAATTTGGAAATCCAAAGCTCCTCCTAAGGTCAGTCAAGTCCGTTGTTTGGACAGTAGGACCAAATAGGATTAACACTAATGACATGCTGCAAGTCCAATGGCCTGATACAAATCTTTCTCCTGACATTCATGTTATGTGCAATTCTGAGTTAGAGTTTGCCTCATTAATTTCTCCGGGGTTCAGCAGTAACCTACATTTGGAAAAAGCATTTTGGAATTTTTGGTGGTGAGAATTAGGTTGTCCTACTTCATTGGATCAATTTCTACATTTACACTTTCAAGGATTTGGTAAAAAGGAAAACAAAACAGACCTTGGGGCAATGCATGGCATTGGCATACAAAACTTTGTGGTTTGTGTGCTTGGAAAGAAATGCTCATTTCTTATGGTATATCTTCATCTTTAAGTTTGGGATAGATTTGTTTAGTTTATTGTTTGGCAATAAGAAGGAAAACACAACCTTGTGGAAATGTGTGGTTTACTGGATTTTGTGGTTTGTGGTTGGAAAGGAATGCTGGCATCTTCAAGGGCGTATGTCTGTCTTTAAATTTGGTATAGATTAGATTATTATATGGCTTCTTTTGGTGTTCAGCACATAATTTATTCAGGAGATCAGTATTTCAAATATGCAGAGATTGAAAAGCTCTTTTACACTGATTAGTTTTAGAGGTCTTTTTGTTTCTGTATATTTGTTTTGACTTTCTTTTTCTGGTTTGAGGATTCTTTTTTCTCCATCTTTTTGTACTATTTTCTTCTAATGCAACAACAACAATCAGCTACAAGGGTCAAGTGATGTCAAAATGTTCCATCATGAATCATGTCTATAGACAAACCATACCTCAAAATTTTTCTTAATTGTTTCCTTGGTCTCTCTCTATCTCTAGCTACTAGACTTTCCTCCACATGATCTACTTTCCTCACTGGGGCTTCTACAGGTCTTCTCCACATAAACCAAAACCACCTAAGGCGAGATTCTACCATCTTTTTTATAACAAGTGCTACCCCAACTTCTCTCTAATTCATTCATTCTTAATCCTATATTGTCTAATATGTCTACTCATCCAGCACAACATTCTTATCTCTGCTTCATTGAGTTTATTCTCTTGTTTAATATGTCTTCTCCCCAATGCATGCTTTTTGCAGCCAATATAGTTCTAGTTAGAGAATCAACAGAGGAAATAAATAGGAAGTTAAATATATGGAGATGACCTTTAGAAGATCATGGCTTTCGCTTAAGTAGAAGTAGGATGGAATATATGGAATGTAAGTTTAGCAACAGGCACAACAACCATTGCGCAAAGGTAAAACTTGGAGAACTAAAATTTAAATTTAAAAAAAAATAAAACCTCTTACTATTCTAATTACATATGCATGATAAATATGAACAATAAAACATAGCTAGTCCATGGGGACATTGAGATATGAGGATAGTGAAAAGCTATAGGGAGCAAAGCACCTACTTCAACGAGATAGTCATAGGGATTATAAGGATCAAGCTTAGGTCGAGAGTTGAGAATACTACCAAGACAGAATTAGCCATATTATGTTATATTTTTACATTACACTGTCATTTATTTATAGAATAAACATATACATAAAACCAGTTTGACCCCAGTTGTAAATCAACCTTGAACCATCCCCTTTCCAGATAAAGGACTGGTCTGGTTTTCAAAACATCCTGTGGGAATACATGCTTCAAAATTACATAGAATAGGATAGTGGATTATACTACATGCCCACCTACACACAAATTAAGGGGTGACTCATGAGTCATGACACATTCATAGTACATACTAGTGTTCTCTCCTTATATATGAAAATATAAACAACAACAAAAATAATAGCCAACTTCCAGCATAAATGAAATTCCAGGAAAAGATTTCCACACCTAGAAGGATAAGACTACTGCTTGATATATGATGCAGGAGAAATCTACACCAATAATGACATTGTATAAAAAATTACAGCACAATATAGAGAAGTAGATACTTTAACCTGGAAAGTTTTAACTTTCTGAGCCATATCCATTCAGTTCTGTGTATTCATTCTAACAAAAGGGGAAAAGTCCAGAAAAAGAGAAAGGGACAAGAAGATATCACCCAAGCCGGGCACCCACAATTCTATACCATTATAATATAAGCATAATATGAAGATTGAAGACAATAATTATACTGTAATTGTAATACAATTAATTCACAGAATTTGTAAAAAGTGAAAATGAGACTTACTAGTCTGGCCACTACTTTCCTTCCATGTTCATCACCACTTTCATAAACATGCCTGAGAGCGGCTGGAAGAACTTTCCAGAATTCATTGACAAACTCGCTCCCCTTTCGCCTACTATTTTGCAAGATGTCATTAGCCAAGTATAGAAAAGAGACACGCTGCTCTTTCTGGGAAGCATTGAACAATTTATCCCAAGTTTCAACTATTTCTTTTGCTTTCTTCCGGAGAGAAATACACCAATGGGACAGTGCTGAATGATTGTTTAAGAAATACAGATAGCAACACCAAGCTCACTAATAGAGAACCAAATTACCAAAAAGAGGAAGGGGAATAATGTGAAGGAAATAAGATTGAAATCACAATCAAATCTAACCAAGTGAATTTATTATACATTTTTTAAGCTGAAATCAGTATTTAAAACAATATTACCTTTTTAAAATTATTCAGCTAGTGAAGAAAATTGAGCAAAATGCTATTATCATTTGCCAACAGTATAAAATGCAACTAGCTTATTAGTAATTCTGGAACAGACAGGTAGCAACATACATCTCAAACAAACTTTTAAACAAGTTGTTTGGCTTCTCATTCTCCAAATGTTCACCGTCTCTTAAGGAGGGGGTTCTCTAAGGGATTTGCAAAGGGACAAGACAGATCATTTGTTACATATGATCTTTTGTTAGTTTACTTTGTTTTGTTGCTTTAGTTGTTTTATGGCATTCACTGTCCTCCTGCTTCATACTCCTCTCTTTCTCTGAATAAAAATTTTTCATATCCATCAAAAAGATAATCTGAAACTTGAAAATTTGAAAAGATAGAGTGACAAAATCAAGCAGTTATAGTGAGCTTTTAAAATAACTAAATAAATAAATTATGTGAAGGAAAAGTACAATGGGGAGAGGAGAAAACTTCCAATTTCTAAATCAACAGAAAATAGTGAGCCAACAGGCCCAGTCCTCCCCTCCCCACCCCCCAAAAAAAAAATCCAATTTCTTTGCATAACAGTATTAGCAAGTCCCTCAAAACAACCACAAGCAATGCTTGAGTCTTGAGTAATAAATAGAAGCCAAAAAGATATTTATATCCCACCATAATGAATAAAAAGGAAGGGCAAAGAGACATCTTCAAAAATAATTTACTCTCAACCAAATTCACCATATAACTGTGTAAACAGTCAACTACTATTAAATATTCATAAACATGTTACCAGGAATAGTTCCAACGCAAAAGGGCACACCCAATTTTCACCCCCTAACAGGTTATTCATAAGAATTTAATGAAAAACAAGTGTACTATAGAGTAGTTATAGTGTTATGAAGAACATTCTTTACATGTTTAGCCTGAGGATGATTTCAGCAACCTGAAAAAGATGAATATAATTCAGAATTTTTCAGTTGACAAATACTGTCATTATCTGTACTGGCAATTTTTTTCTTCATTACATTGCTTCTTTAGTCCTTACTTCTTTGCTTCTTGTTATTTCAGTAGAAATTTTCTAGCTTTATACTTAATAAGGATTAAAAATAAGTCAGAGGTGCAAAAGACTAATATTCACCTGTTTTATTTCAAATGAAATGAACAGTACCATCATATATAGAAAATCTTTAGCAAAAATTATCACAGAAAGGCTTCCTGTCAAAGCCTCAATAAAGAAAGCTTCAATAGCTGCTACAATGTTCCTTCACCTATGAACACAAGCAGGAATGCTTAAACAACTGAATAATATAAGATGCAACAATCCCTCCTATGATCTGATCAGAGACAGAGAGTTTAGACCCAAAATAGCAGCTTCCCAACAATAAATTCAAAATCAATCATTCAGGTAAAAATTCTCGCTTTACTTTTGTAAACACGCAAATACAAGGTATTTGGGCATTTTTGACATAATAAATTCATAACATAGTAAGAGCTAACAATATATTAGGTACTGCAATTCAAAACTGTAGCATAGTAACATCACATCCTTTGTCTGCCAAAATTTACACATCTTATTCATTCAAAAAGAAATGTCAACTCTACATAGGCAACATTTCAACTCAAGCAGTAAATCAAGAAAACTGATATTACATCAAGATGATATAGGTCACACTTCTTTACATCTATTTAGAAGCCACAGTGCAGTGTTGTTGGAATTGAATATCATATAATGAACAAATCATGCCATAGAAAGTTTATTGATATAAATGGTCTATTGGTAGTATTGAGCTATTGGCAACCTGATAATGCAGAAATAACCAAAAGGAAAATTGTCATTAAAAACAAAAACAATAAAGAAAAGAGGGATTAGTGAAGGATACATTCAATGCTTTGTTGTGAATTGTTGAGTTTCAACAACTTCTCCGTTAATATCTGTCCATCAAATATGTCGTTGCTCATACTGCTTTTTGACAAGTTTCACATATCCTGGAGATTTTCCTATAATTTACATGAATGGGATATAGATTAAAGACAGGACTTCATATATAGATTGAAACAAAAATGCATAATTAAATTCAAAATCATAGAAATCAATCATGAAGGAAAGCCAGTCATCTTAATAATTTACCCATCCATTTCATAGGGGTTTTCATTTATTTAAAAAAAAAAATTACATAAAAAGGAGAGAAAGTAGAGCTACAAGGAGGATAAGATATTTTGGACAGAAATAATTATAATAATAATAAGGAATACAGCAAAGTTTCTCAATCACTATGCATAAATTAAATGGCAACTCCCTTGAAACGCTAAGTAGCATAGTACACCAGACTGACCATTAAAACAATATGATCGTGTACCAAATTGAGATCAAGATGGGCAAAGAGACACCCTCAAAGATGCTAGCCTAAGTTGCATGCACGCAGGTATGAGTACCTGATAGATACCCATTAGTGGGTTAGTACTAGAGTAATGTGTCACTGTAACAATTGTGTATCAATAGGGCAATTCATGTAACATTAAGCCAGCTCAGCAGTACCTAACTTTAGTTAGTTCAACTGTTCTGACAGTTCTGTTAACAGTTGATAGGGGCATAAGGGAGCTACAAATAGCCCTTAATGATTGTAAGACTTGACTTTCATTTTTCCAGCAATACAATTTTCTCAGTTAAATGTTCATTCTTTCTCTCTCAAAACTCTATCATGGTATCTAGAGCTTGGCTCAAACCCAAGATGCCCTTTGAACAACCAATCCATTCTCAACCGCTGAGATCACATCCTCCATCGACACCTATCTCTGCTACGGCATCTTCTTCGGCAACTCCAATCATGTTTTTTCACCCAGTTTCTAAGAAACTTAACTCAAAATTATCTACTTTGGCGACAAGAAGGTGAACCAATAATCGATGGCCACCGTCTCCACCACTATTTCGTTAATCTGGTGATTCCACCAAAATTTCTCACACTTGAAGATTGTGAGGCAAATCTCATCTTTGAAACCTAAATGGCATGGGAACAACAAGACCAATTGCTTCTCTCCTGGTTACAATCCTCGATCTCTCATGATATGCTTGCTCAAGTAATTGGATGCAAGAATTCATGGCCACTATGGGACAAAATTGACTCCTACTTTCATTCTCACATGAAGGTTAGACAGCTTCATATAGAACTTCAAAGGATATATACAAGTCTACGGATTGGATTACAATGAAACTTTCTCCCCAATTGCAAAAATGGCTTCCATTCATCTTTTCTTAGCCATGGATGCCATGAAGCATTGGCCCTGTTCCAATTGAATATTAAAAATGCATTTTCACATGGTGACTTGGAGGAGGATATCTAAATGGAGCTAAGTAGTCAACCCCGAATAACAGCGCCGAGCAGCCACCCCTGAAAACACTATAGCGGGATAGCAAATGGTGAAATGGCTGCTATACTGAAGTATAAAAAATAATATACATAATTTATAATTTTATATCATATACATATAAATACCGAAAAATAGAAAAATACACAAAATTAAAGAATAAAGACATAGTCATAATTAATATTAAGAAGTTAAAAGAAAAAAAAAAAGAGGTCTGAGAGTAGAAGAAATTGACAAGAACCGAGAAGTAATGGTAGAAGAAAGGTTAACAGTTGAAAAGGAAGTGGGAACTTATAAAGAGGAACAATAACTTGACGTTCACATAAAAAAAGAGGGGACGTAATGGGTAGACAAAAACATTAATGTGGGCAATTTCGTAAAACATTTACATTTACAATGGGAAAACAAAAAAGACGAGAATTCATAGGGGGCAAAACCAAAAAGTTTTTAAAAAATTAAAAAAACCAAAAAGCAAAATTGAGATTCGAAGGTCGACGTTTACAATGGGAAAACAAAAAAGACAAGAGAATTAATAGGGGACAAAACCAAAAATTTAAAAAAAAAACCAAAAAGTGAAATCGAGATTCAAAAGTTGAAACGGTAAAATCCAAGGGCCAATTCAATTTTTTCACCCCTAAATTTGCAATTGCAGCCGCTTACCCGCGTGGTAGACACAATTTCGCTGCCAAGAGTGATCGCATCCACCGCGACCCTGAAGTCGCACCGCACCTAGCTCTCATGTCACACCTCCTTCAAAACCGCAAATGCTATATATGGAGCAACCTCCTGGATTTGTTGCTCAGGGGGAGTCTAGCCTTGTGTGTAAATTGCAAAAGTCCTTATTCTCCTCAAGCGTGGTTTGGTTGGTTTAGCAAAGTTATACAGCAATATGGAATGATTCGTTGTGAGGCAAATCCGTTTTCTTTCGCTGCTTGCCATCACAAAAATATATCAATCTTGTGGTTTATGTAGATGATATTGTGATTACATGTGATGATCTGGAAGGCATCAAGGCTCTAAAAACACTTATTTCTGCATTTCCATACTAAGGATTTGGGTCCTCTTCATTATTTCCTTGGGATTGAGGTAACTCAATCTAAGTCAGGAATTGTTATTTCACAGAGAAAGTATGTCATTGACATCTTAGAAGAAATAGACCTTATAGATTGTAGACCAGTTGACACTTTTATAGAGCTGAATATGAAGCTTATGCTTAACCAGGTGGATCCTTATTATGATCCAAGCAAATTATCTCACCATGACTCGACTAGATATATCTTTTTCCTATCAACGTTGCAAGTTAGCTCCTTAACTCTCCTTGTGAAAGTCATTGGTAGGCAATTGTTCGGATCCTTCAATACATTAAAGGGTCACCCAAAAAGGGACTTGATTACACTGACAGAAGACACACTAACATTGTTAGGTACTCAAATGCAAATTGGGCAGGTGATGTGAGTGATAAGTGGTCCACTTCAGGTTATTGTGTTTACAAGGGTGGTAACCTCATCTCACGAAAGAATAAGAAGCAAAGTGTTGTTGTCAAATTGAGTACAGAAGTTGAGTATTGAGCCATGGTTCACAACACAAGCAAAATCTTATGGTTGAAGTATTTAGGAGTTACAGTTTTGCACAATTGAGACCATGGATTTAATGTATGATAATCAGTCAACCTTGTATCTCTCCTCTAATCTAGTTTTTCATAAGAGAACAAAACATATAAAAGTCGATTGTCATTTTAGCAGAGAAAACCGGTGTCATCAAGACTTCATCTATTTGCTCAAGGGATTAGCATGTTAATATCTTCACTAAGTCTTTATGGTGTCCTAGGAATGCATACATATATATATATATATATATATATGGTCAGGATCCATTGACACCAGGTATCAAATTCAGTCAAATTACACCTTCAATAACTTTTTGTAAAATACAAATTTAACCAATCCAACCGTTAAATTATGTGATATTATTTTCATAATTATGTATATCAAATTTCACATCATTTGGACTTTTTTACATATCTTATCTAACATTGAATATTTACATATATTTTAATATCATATTATCCGTTAAGATAAAGTGATGAGATAGACTATTAAATAATTTTTGAATTATAAAAAATTTTGTATACTTAACCTAATTAATAAGAACATCAAATTCAAAGGCTGGATTGGTTAAATTTGCATTTTACAAAAATTATTGAAAGTATAATTTGACTAATTTTGACACCTAATGTCAACGGATCCTAACCTATATATATATATACACGCCTATTTACCATAATTAAGGATTGTCTAATTACCATGATTAAGGATATCTAACAATATCCAACAATTGTCCAATTATCATAATTAAAGATATCTACAATATTTAACACCCCCTCAAGCTAGAGCATATAAATCATGCACTGAGCTTGATACAAATATAATCAATTCTAGGACTACTCAAAGGCTTGGTGAAGACATCAGTCAATTGATCGTTAAAGTTGACAAAATTAGTGCTAATATCACCCAATAACACCTTCTCCCTAATGAAGTGACAATTTACCTCAATGTGCTTAGTTATCCCATGGAATACCAGATTTGAAGCAATGTGCAAGGCAGCCTGATTATCACAAATGAGTGTCATTTGTGTAACATCTCCAAACTTCAATTCTTTGACCAATTATTTGAGCCAAATAAGTTTACAAGAGGTTGAAGTCATGGCTCAACATTGAGCTTTTGCAGTAGACCGTGCAACCTCTATTCTGAGGAAATATTTCAACTTTCCCAACTTCATTTCAAAATGAGTTGCCAACTTTTCTTTCAAAATTAGTTTCTCTGTCTCATCATCACCTGCAATGATCATATCGTCTATATACACTAAGAGAAGAGTGAGTTTACCATCAGGGGGATGTTTTATGAAGAGAGTGTGATCGCCTTGACTCTGTTTGTATCCTAGGGGCGTCATGGTTTAGGTAAATCTTCCAAACCATGGTCGAGGAGATTGTTTGAGGCTATACAAAGCCTTCTTCAACCTACACACTTTGTTCTTTACACCATGAGATTCAAATCACGGGGGAATCTCCATGTACACTTCCTCCTCTAGGTTTTCGTGCAAGAAGGCATTTTTAATAATAAACTAGTGTAGGTCCCAGCCAAAGTGGGCAGCTAGGGAGAAAATGATTCTTACTGTATTCATTTTTGCCACTAGGGTAAATGTCTCCTCATAATCAATGCCATAGGTCTGCGTGTATCTCTTTGCCACCAATCTTACCTTGTATCGATCTAATGTCCCATCAGATTTACACTTGACCATGTATATCCATTTGCATCCCACAACTCTCTTGTCTTTGAGTTTATCAACAATCTCCCAAGTTGAGTTTCTCTCTAATGCCTCCATCTCTTCATTCATGGCTTGAACCAAATTTCTATCTTTTAGAGCTTCCTAGACTGATGATGGGATTTTGATTGCATCAATGGTTGCAAGAAAGCTTCGATGCTGGATAGAGAGATGGTTAGTACAAACAAATTAAGAAATAGGATACCCGGCACATGATTTCTTCCCTTTCCTCAAGGCAATAGGCATATCGTCAATAACATTTTTAGACTTATTATCAACCTCAAGGACATTTACCTCCAGTTCAAACAATTCAATTTGCTGTGGGATCAGAGTGAGTTTCTCTCGCCTTTGATATTTCTTTCCAAAGAACCGATCTTTCTCTTCTGCTTCAGTATGATTAGAGCTGGCAAAGATGGCCCGACAGGCCAGGCCAGGCTGGGCCGTTAAATGTTTGGCCTAATAAAAACCGGGCCAAAATGGCTCAACCCGATTGGCCCACCGAGCCAGGCTAGGCCACAAGAAAACTGACCCGAATGAAACCGGGCCTATTTGGCCCGGTAATATATATATTTTTTGTTTTTTTTATTTGTAAAATATACAAAAAACTAAGAAAAAAATAGTCACGGGCCATTTTGGCCCGGCCCGCTTTCGACACTTGGCCCGCTAGGCCAAGCCGGCCAGGCCTATTTGACAACTCTAAGTATGATCTTCCTGTGCTTCTTCAACACTAGTGTCTTGGACATCCTACAAAGGCAAAAGAGGTAAAGACGGAAGAGATAATAACCCTACGACAGACTCGGCTTCTAGAATATTCTCCCCCTAAAGTTGAGGGCTGACAAAGAAGAATTCTGTTTCATGTAAGGTGATATCCATTGATACAAAAAATCGACGACTTTGAGGGTGATAATACTTGTACCCCTTTTTATTTGAAGGATAATCAATAAAGACACATTTGACAGCTCTTGGGTCTAACTTACCACAATTAGGACTATGATAATGGATAAATGCAACACACCCAAACACATGACACGGGAGACTCAACAAAAACGGAGAAGAAAGGAAGAATGGCAACAAGTGGTTAACTAGACTAATACCTCCAAAGCCACGAGTGGATAACCTGTTAAGGAGATAGGTGACAATTAGGACAGCTTCTCCCCAATAGACATTAGGAACAGACATTTGAAAGAGTAAAGCTCTAGCGACCTCAAGTAGGTGACTATTCTTTCTCTCTACAACCTCATTCTGTTGGGGATGTTAACAAACTTAGAAAATTCAAGGTTAGCTCATGGATAATACCCTAGTTTGTAACAAACTTAGAAATTCAAGGTTAACATATTTAGTACCATTGTTTGACCAAATTCTTTTAATGGACTTACCAAACTAGTTTTTGACAAGACGGAAAAAATTGACAAATTTTGGTAACCTCGGATTTGTGTTTTATAAGATAAGTCCACATCACACAGGGTACAATCATTAATGAAAGTTACAAACCATATAACCCCAAAAACAGAATCAGTAGTAGGTCCCCAGACATCAAAATGGACTAAATCAAAAGGAGTAACACTTTTATTATTACTAGGTAGAAAGGATACACGATGGTGCTTAGAAATTTGACAAATATCACAATTAAAGGACTCAACAAACTCTTTTGTAAACAAAAGGGGAAATAGAGACTTAAGTAAACTAAATGGGAGTGTCCAAGACGCTTGTGGTGAAGCCAAATTTGTGAAGCAGCCTAAGTGTCTAAGGTTACCTGTTGACTAGAACACATCTCCTTTATTTCAATATTATCATTGGTCTTCTTAGGTTGCAAGAAGTATAACCCACACTACTCTTTAGCAAATAAAACCGTCTTCCCCGTAGCAAGGTCTTGAAAGACACAATGAGAACGAGAAAAGGTTACTAAGCAATTTAAGTCTTGAGTAAGCCTATGTATAGAAATGAGATAGTTGGCTAATTTAGGGACATGAAGAACGTTGTGTAGGGAGAGACACAACTGGAGTTGGATACTGCCAGATCCAACAATAGGGACATGGTCTCCATTAGCAACTGTAATAAGTTGCTTGCTAGGTGCTCTGGTGTATGTTGTAAAGCGTGTAGGGAACAAGTCATGTGGTCTATTGCCCCAAAATCAAGAATCCATATGCTTTGGGAGATAGAACCAAAGATATTAAAGGAGCTCTTGCCCTTCATGGTCAAGGCACATGATCCGAAAGGCTTACCAGCCATCACTACGTAGCATAGTCTCCAAAGAAAAACACAACAACCACAAAAAATGAGGGAAGATGATGTAGATCTTGGACACCTCGCATAGATCTGGGTGACACAACCTCCTTGCCTGACCACCGGTCCCGAAGGCATCGGCAATGGCAACAAAGGTGGCGACGACAGTAGGTTGTTGGAGCGAGCAGTAGAAACAAGGCTCCCAAGGTCGGGGAGTTCTGATACCAAGTTAGAAGAAGCAAATTTTTTATATTAATTGTCTAATTTGTACATTCACTAATCTCCCTTTTACAGGGTAAAAGGTAAAAAAGGAAACAAGGAAATAACAATAATAAGAAATAGAGAAACAAATCTTTAAAGATATTTAGAGATATTTGATCTTCTAAATATCTAAGATATTTACAACAATATATATACATGTTTAATAATATTTTATATTCTTTCTACTTATTATTTTATTAATTTTATTTAATTATTACATTTTTTATTTATATATTCTATTTATATCATAGTTGTCAATCTCAAATAGCGGCGCAGAGTGGCCAACCTCAAAAATAGGATAGTAGATAGTGATATGACTGCTATTCTAATTTTTTATATATCTATTAAATAATTAATACTATATATAGGGTGTGCTAAAAAACAGAAAAATTACTCAATTCATGCATTATTCATCATTAATAATAAAAAAGAATAAAAAGAGTATAGGGTAAGAATCAAAAAAACATAGAATAAAAGAAAAAAGAAACAAATGAGAAATAAGGGTATAGAGTAGGAAAAAAAAGGAAACAGGGTAGATACAAAGGAAAAAAAAGGCTAAATTGCATTTTTGGTCCTCTTATTTTTTTCAATCCGCAATTTGGTCCTCCTATTTTTTTTAGAGACATTTAGTCTCCCTATTTTTAAAAATCCACAATTTTGGTTCTTCCGTCAAATCTCTTATATTGACGGTTAGTAATTTAACGTTGATTCTAACGTATCGATACTTAAATGACATGTTAAAGTCAAAGTCAACATTTACTCGTCAGAATCAACGTTAAACCACTAACAATCAATGCAAGAAATTTGACGAAGAGCCCAAAATTGCGGATTTTTAAAAATAAAGGGATTAAATGTCTCTAAAAAATGTAGGGGGACCAAAATTGCAGATTTGTAAAAATAGGAGGACTAAATGTCTCTAAAAAAAATTAGGGGGACCAAAAATATAATTTAGCCAAAAAATAAAAAGACGAGTATAATATAAGAAATAAGAACAGAGAAAAAAGAACAAGAAAAGAAAAAACAAAAAACAGAAAAAAGAAAATAAGAAAACCAAAGAAAACAGAGAAAAAGGAAGAACAAGAAACCAGTATGAGAAAAATAGAGACTGTCGCCAGAAATGGTTGCATCATTGGAAAAGGTCATTGAAGAAGAAAAAGAAGAGAGCTGGTCATGTGCAGGAGAGAGAAATAGTCATGAGTTTTAGAAGCTAAGCCTAAAAGAATGTTAAATACCTAAAATACCCTCACTAACGATCACAAATAAGGGTATTTTGGGGATTTATTGTCATGTTCAGTGTCACGGAAGCAAAACTGCTCTAGAACTGGGATCACAGCCGCTCCAACACTGCAAGATCACAGTCACTCCAAACGCAACATCAAACTGAGACATGTAGTGGCACAGGGCCACTCTACCCCACTCCGACGCTATCGTGCCGCTACAGGCCGCTATGGACAACTATGTACTAATATTTTTCTATATTTTTTAAATATACTTAATATTATAAAGTACTTCCTAGTTTTATAACATTATAATATATTATTAATAATAAAATAACAGCAAAAGAAAAACCTCCCAATTCTATGACTGTTTGGGGGTAGAGTGACCTAATTTGGGGTGCAGGCCCAACACCCACTCTTACCTAAGAAACCAAAAAAACCCTAGTCGCTACCTCCTCACTCCACCATCTTCTTTCAGAAAACAAAATGTCTTCATTGCTAGTTGCTACTACAACCCCAAGTTGCCTTGTTTGCACAACCCCCCAAGTTGCCTCGCCGAAAGTTTCAAAACACCTCTGCCTTACCAAAAAACTAAAGAAAATAGATGCCTCCTTGAAAAAGTAGCAGGGTGCCACTCCGCTCCGCTATCCCGCAATCGCAGTGCTGTCAACTGCGATGGACAACTATGCTTCAACAACAATTGCAACAACAATTAAGCCTTTTCCTACTAGGTGAAATTGGCTACATGAATCAAATGACACCATAATGTTCTATTGTCAATCATGTCTATAGACAAACCATTTAGCTCTAAAATTCCCTCATAATCTCGTATAGCCTCTAAGCAACCCTGACAAGGATCCGCAAAAGATATCCATAAAAAAAAGAAATTCTGGACAAGCATGCTTCACCAAGATTAATACATCAACCTACTGTAAAAAATAAACTAATTAATTAAAAGAACCATTCCAAATTCCAATTATCCGTGGCTGAAAATCATTTGCTGTTTGGACCACAGGATCATGGCACTAAACACAGCTCAAGGTCAAAGATTACCAATCACCATCAGGAACTCCAAAATATATAAGAGGCAATTACAAAACCTGGCACACAGCTAAAGACACGAAATCAATGAACAAGGGAAAGGATATTCACAAATTTAGTACAACACTATTGACTCTTCCAGAAATAAGATTTTGTCACCAACACACTGCAAAAGTAAAATGCCACAACCTCCTTCAATCTCACTCTCACGCCCCTAGTAAAGCCCTATCAACTACAACTACAAACCATCCAACCAAGCACATCCACAACCACAACTAAAGGGGGAAAATGTCAAAAAATTATCACCACTTCTAAATTTAATAAAGCAATTGAGACTCGCAAATGATAGAATCACCAGTTATTTTTCTTATTGCACTAGGAATCAGAAGACAAAGCAATAATTTTATTGGGCATGCGATACATCACATATAACATAACACTGACCAAATAGGAACCCGTATTTCTCTAAAGTGGAAGCAATAACACTCGTTTGGGTCTGGGCTTTATCATAAGGTCAATATATCCAAATTCCAGGGGGAAAAAAAGGGAATGAAAATGATTTGGTCAAAATCAAAAAATGTAAAACTTGATTGAAGAAAAACGCAAATACACGAGAAATTTGGTTTGCGAGCTCGAAACCTAATAGGCAATAAACAATAAATAAATAAAGCAGAGCGACGCACGATGAAGAATGAGTAGGGGAGTTTCTTGATGCGTCGATAGATCCGAAAGACTTACGAGATGAAGAGGAAGGTAGAAGGTGAAGCACCGCCGCGCACGGCCGCCGCCGAGAGAGAGAGGAACTTCCGACGTTGGGATTTTATTTTTCTTTTGGATTGTTTTTGTGTTTATCCCAAGTTTATTGCTGTTGCAGTGTTTGATAGTGACAAGACAGTGACAGCAAATTGGATATCAGGTTCGGTTTCCTGTGTTTTTTTCGATCTTATCATTATTTTTTTCTTATCTAGGGCTTATTTTTTAATTTAGATAATTTTTTTAAATAACATTGAAAAGAAAAATAAATACCAAGAAAGTCTAACTCAGTTGGTTAAACAATATATCTGAATTGCTATAAATTTTGATATAAGAATTCAACTCATTCGTTTGAATCAAAAAATAAATAAATAAATACTAAAAATCATAAAATAGAGAGAGTTTAAAAAATATCAATTGCCAATATAAAAAAAATTATTATCAGCCAATTAGAAATAATTTTTTATATCACTTTAAAGTAATTATTTTAAAATTTAATAATTTTACCATATATGTCAATTTATATTTGTACCACAATGTAAAAAATATTTATACATATATTATTTATTCATATACAACATATGTAGGAAATGTATTAAGTGAAAAGAATATTTGTACGAAAAGGTAAGACAAGTGACTAAACCATATAATCATACATGAATGATTAAAATTAAAAATAACATACTAATCACATGATTACTTAAAAAATCACATAATGTTTTTTTTTTTTAATCTTACTCTTTCATGATAAGATTTACTTTTCCCATTCTGTTATAATAAAAGTCATCTTGCTTAAAATGCTCTTTGTATATGCATAGATAAATAGATATAGACATATAATTTAAATAAATTAAAATATAAATGGTTTAAGTTTAAAAAGAAAATAATAAAGGTTTTTTTATAAAATATGAAAATAATTATATTAAGAATAAGTAGTTGAAATTTAAGACAAAAAAATAATTTCAAACGAATTTTTTTATAATAATTATTTTAAAAAATATGCTTTAAAGAGAAAATTTTAAAATTTAAAATTAAGCATCACTTTGAGAATCTTAAATTTATAAGAAAGTGTCAAATAATTAAGAAATTACGTACTTTAAAGAAAAAGAGAGTATTGTAAAAGATAAATAAATGACTTTAAACGAATATTCTTTGTTGTTATATGAAAGAAAATTATTGTTTTCTTTCAGAGAAGCGGACCTAAAGTTAAAATATATATTTGGTCCTTACATATATATTATGCAATTTCAAAATTTTTTTTATACATGACAGCAATGAAGATAAAACCCAAGTCCTCATATAAATTATCCCAAACCCCCACTACTAAACCGACCCTAGTGATTTAGTATGCAATTTCAATTTGATTCTTAGACTAAAAATTAAATCCATATATGAGCAAATGTTTTTGAAGTACTCCCTCATGTCAATTTTGACGAATTTTACAAATAAATAATGAACAGTATATAGAATGTTTATAACATGCAAAATAATCACATTGAATTTAGGTTGTGTGCATGGTTCTAAATTGCAGTTGCAGTCACAGTTATGGCCATTGCGTTTGTGGGTATTGCGACGGTTGCGATGCGGATTATAGCCATTGCAACGTGAAATTATTATATGTTTGCACCGAAATAAAAAAAAATCAACAATCATTGATATATCTTTCATTTATAAGGTTGTATAGATTTTTATCAATTTTAAAATTTTCTATCATTTAATGAATAATTTAGAATAGATTTATAACAAAAATAGAAGTTCATAAATATAAACAAATCTAGAAAGCAACAGAAACACAAAGTAAGTAATATGACATAAATTTAGAATAGATTTTGTCTCATTAATACAAAAGTAAGAAATTTAAAATTACATAAATCTAAACAAATCTCAAATAAATATAATAAAAAAAAGAAATGATCTGTCAAGAGAAACATAACCACCTTTAAGTTTGATTGTCATCAATCTATTACTATATACTAGTATAATAACATGTGTCATGCACGGGTGTTAAATTTATAATTTATAATTTTTTATTAGTATAATTATTTAATATATTTCTTAATTATTTTTTAATTTTATGAAAATGTCTATTAGTAAATATGTGTATATATATATGTATATATATATATATATATATATATATATAATTATGGACATTAATATAAATTCAAATAATTCTATATTCACATACATCTCACATCATTTTAATTTATAAAAATGTGTGTTTTAAAAAATATTACCTTTATCAATATATTCTCATTTGTATATAACTTCAATTAATACATAGTTTTAATAAGAGATATTAATGTTAAAAAAATATTTTAAATTAAAATTTTTAATTAGTAGTTTTTTCTTTAAAACTGAGTTAGTAGGTATTCAATGTCAATGTAAAAGTTTTGAACAAATAATTATTATTTACTGTTAATTTTAATCACAAAATTAGATTTTTTTTTACAATGATGGATATTTGTTTTTTTTTTTTGTCCTACATCAAAACTATTACTTTAAATTAAAAGACATTAATACTTAATTTCAAATAAATATATAATACACCATAGTCCTAACATTGATTTTTGAAATATTTTGAAGCAATTATTTCTATCTTTATTGTATGATACCAAGTATAAGGTACTAGTACTTATACTGCTTTAGATCTTAATTATATTTTTTCAGATTTTTTTATAAATGTGTATAAATATAGAGTAGACTCATATACATTCATATATATATTAATCTTATCTTAATGCTTATACGAAATAAAAAATTATATGTAATTACATTTTGTAATAATTGATTTATTATTTAAATCTCAATTTTCAATGGATAATAAGATAAAAGAGAAAGATAAAGACTAATTAAATTTATAAATACTCGAATAAATTATATTGATGTCTAAGTATGTGTTTTTTTTTTTTTGTTTCATATGTATAGTAATTATTTATTATAGATATCATTTTAAAATTTTAAACTAATTAAAAGATTTTGATAGCATTATGTAATATATTGTTCCAAACAAAATATTCATGATATAAAATTATTCTTCTATTAAAGCATTCTTTTTATTAATCATTAACAAATAATAAATAAAAATTACTTTTAGATTAAAAAAATAAGTATGGTAATGGTAATGATATATATATCTAATTATCGATATTATTATTATTATATTATATTATTTTCTTTTATTTGATTAAATACACAATTAGTTATAATTTAATGGAGGATTTACCTGTGATTTATTTGTTTTATTAATTTTATAAAAATTACTTTTTTATATAAGCATTATAATTAATTTGATTGTGATACTTTTTATATGAATCATATCAATTTTCAACATAAATTTGAATATATTGATTTCCAGCATATATTTGAAATTTGAAGTTAAGCATCATTTAATTTTTTAATAAAAATTTATTTTAAATTAAATTAGCTAAAAAAATAATATGGGATATCTATTTTAAATTAATCATCATTTTAAATAGTCTAAATTAATTATTAATTCATAATAATATGAAATTTTTGTCCATATTAAACTATTTTGTAAATAAATATATATTAATTGTCTATTTGAAATTTGAAATTAAGCATCATTTAATTTTTAAAAGAAATTTTTATTTTAAATTCAATTAACTACAGAAATAATATGAAATGAGCAAAAATTACTTGATTTAAATTTTAATGAAAAAATCTATTTTAAATTAGGTATCATTTGAAATTGCCTAAATTTAGTTATTAATTCATAATATATAGATGTTTTGTCCATATTAAATTATTTTTGTAAATAAAATCTATATTATTTTTCATTGGAAATTTGAAATTAAGCATCATTTAAATTTTTAACGAAAATTTTGATTTTAAGTTGAATTAGCTGCCAGAAATAATATGGAATGAGCAAAAATTTCCTGATTTAAATTTTTAATGAAAATAACCATTTTATATTAGACATTATTTTAAATTGCTTGAATTAAATTATTGATTCGTAATAATATGAAAGTTTTGATAATATTAAATTATTTTCGTAAATAATATCTATATTAATTTTCCATTTGAAATTTGAAAGTAATCATATTTTTAATAAAAAATTCAATTTTAAACTAATTAGCTACAAAAATAATATGGAATGAGAAACAATTGCCTAATTTCAATTCTTCATGGAAATACCTACTTTAAATTATGCATCATTTTAAATAGCAAGAATTAAATTATTAATTCATAATAATATGAAATTTTTATCCGTATTAAATTATTTTTGTAAATAAAATCTATATTAGTTGTCCATTTGAAATTTGAAATTAAGCATCATTTAATTTTTACTAGATTTTTTTATTTTAAATTGAATTAGCTACGAAATAATATGAAATAAGGAAAAATTGCGTGATTTAAATTTTTAATGAAAATATCCATTTAAATTAAGTATCCTTTTAAATAGCTTGAAATAAATTATTGATTCATAACAATATGAAATTTTGTTGTTATTAAATTATTTTTGTATTTAAAATCTATATTGATTGTCCATTTGAAACTTGGAATTCATCATCATTTAATTTTTTTAATGGAATACACAAAATTTGGAGAAGAGGACACGTAGGATTTCTAGAGTGAAATTAATAAGTTAACATGTGACAGATTAAGATTGTTTGATTAACATGTGTTAGATGGAGACTCTAGATGAGAATAGTTTTGTATATATAGATTATAGATATATATATATATATATATATATATAATAATTAATTAATTTAAAATAATATTAAATATTTTAATTAAAACATATATATGATGGTCATAATTACCTTAATTGCTTAAAATCAAAATATATACTCATTGCCTACGTGAATATAATAATGTGTTTATATGAATTAAAAAAACAAAACAAAAAATCAATGATAAATTTGCCTACGTAACAAAATCTTTTTTATAATATATAAAAGATAGCTTTTTTTTATTAAATTTTTCATTATTTATTTATCCAACATCAATATTTATGTATTTAAAATTAATTAGATGTCTCATAATTATCCAATATTGAATAAAACAATGCTAATTAATATAATTTAATTTAAAAACAGTATCGATAATCATAATAGAATTGAAATTGGATTATATTTATGGTACTAATTTAATTGCAGTTTCATGCACCTTTATATATTTATAGAAATTTAGAATCATTATAAATAATGAGATTTCTTTCTTAAATTATAATATTTACACTACCTTTAAATAATGGTCTTGCAATGAAGAAACTAATTAATACAAAAAATACCAGTTATATAATTATGAATAATTTTAAAAATTAATATCATAAATTAATTTATAATAATTATGCTAACAAGTTAATTTAAAAATTATACACAAATATATTTCCAAATTATACTTAAAATATATTATAATAATTATTTTGGTCCATGAAACTTATATTAAATTATTGTCATAAATAATAAAATGTAAGTAAAAAATTATTGATTAAGTATAAAAAATCAAAAATACTCATTAGTTATCCTTGATTTCAAAATAATTAAGGAAAATATATGTATTATTCTCGTTAGTTATTAATAAATCATTAAATCAAATGTCTAATAAATTTTTAATTATAATTAAGGTAGGTATTTAAAAGGTAGCTATTTAGACTTTTTTAGATATGTGATCTAACACTGAATATTTACATATATTTTAATTTTTTATTGTATATTAAAATAACGTGATGCGGTGAACTACTAAATAATTTTGAAATTGTGTGAAATCTTGGATGCTTAATATAATTAATAAGAACATCAAACTCAACTATTGGATCGATTAAATTTACATTTTACAAAAGTTATTAAAGGTGTAATTTGACTAACTTTGACACCTAGTGTCAACGAATCCTAACCCGTATATATATATACATACATATACATATACATATATATATATATACACACACACACACACACACACATGAGCTTTAATTGACAATTAACTTTTTTTTTATAATAAGCATTGAGCACTAACTTCTAAATTTAATTTGTATTAGAATAACATTGTATATCCATTTAAATATTCATTATATTTCAAAGAAGAAGAAAAAGAAAACATTTTTATTCGATGAAAAGATAAATACTTGAGCTAAGTTTTGTGAGTATTTATAAATTAGGTAATAATTTTAGTATGATTTTTAAGTTTAATTTAATTCAATTTAAATTTGAATTTATTACATTAGTAAAATATTTATTATAAATTAAATGATTCATAATAGTAACAATAATAATGTATAAAGGTTAAAATATAATGCAAAATAAATAAGCATAATTTATATTAATTCATATAATAGTAGTACCAATAAATATTTATAATAAATTAATAAATATTAAAAAATGATAGGTATTTTTTCAAAAATTATATGTTATTTTTTATTTATGGATTAATATTTTTACTTTATTTATATTAATTTATAATTTAAGTATGATATTTTAAGCACAAATTAATGAATTAATATATGATATTTAAGAATGATAATTATAGAATGTTAAAATTTTAAAAATTAAATAAAAAATATAAAATTATTCTATGTGGAAAAGATTGTAATATTATTTACCTTTTAAAAGTAATTTTAATTTAAATATACTATAAATTTGAATCAAAATATATATTAATATTATCAATTAATGTAAATCTAAATTATATATGTTAGTCATAATTATTTTAATTAATTCAAATCAAAATATATATTGGCCATAATTACCTTCATTAATATAATTTTTGTATTTTTATGAATAACAAATAACAAAAAATAGTTGCTTTAATTAATATATAATTATATATTTTTATTTAAAAAATAGGTATAAATATATTTATAATTTCATTATTAATTTCAAAGTGTCATTAATTTTTTTAGTATTTTTTAAATTACTTTATAATTGAAACTAAATATTTAACTAAATTGAAGTTTCTATCATAATAATATAGATATTAATATATTTTTATGTAAAATATTTAATATCTTAGTGGTATTTTTTTACTTTAAAATTTAAATATTAGTAATTTTATTTATATATTAATATGCTTTGATGTAAACTATTAGTTTTTGTATGATATATTTTTGCTCTAACTTTTTTTTATTTGCATCTAAGACTTAAATATTAATATATTTTAATGTAAAATTCTTATTTTTATATGATTAAGTATTACCTCTAAATCTTTATATGTTTTTATGTAGACTTTTCAATCATTGTATACAAATACATTTTAAATATTAAGATCTATATATTAATTAGTGACATATATGGAATCTATATCTTGTTCCCATATATCTTTATTTGAAATTTAAGTCGAACAACTCTTCTCCCTTTCATCCATTAAGCAAATGTAGAACCTAGATGAAACAATGTCATAAAAAAAATACTGCAAGAAAAAGCTACTACAAAAACAAATACAATGCATTAGTAAGATTGTGATGATCAAATCCACTATTATGTACAAATTCAAAATAAAATACATTATATTGAATATAAGATATACCATTGTTAAAAATAATACCTAAACTCTCTTCAAAACATGGTACAACATTACTATTATTGAACATATACCAACTATATAAAGTGAATTCATAACTTATCGAGTGAGAATCCATAAGATTTAAAACACATATCTTAGTAATGTTTTAAAAAGGCTTTTGGATTAGACAAAAACACAAGCAACATAAACATATTTAAATAAGTGACATATTTTAATTAAAAATATAACCAAATTGTAAAATATTTAGACCAAAAAATTAAAAGCGTAAAAGAAATCTCTAAACTAATTGAAAACCACATTACCAATTGGAGACAAAATACATAAATTTTAAAAAGTTTAAAAATGCAATTGGAAAAGTAGGAAGTTGCCACAAAAATTGAAAAAAAAAAACCCACAAAAAATAAGAAAAGAAATGAAGAATAATGAAATAAATTCAATGCTAACCTTATTCTTCGTGAGTAAAATATGTCTGAATATAAAGAATGAAAGACTTCATAAAAAACATAAATTGAAAACAAAAAATATAAACTTTAAAATGGTTTAAGAATGCAATAAAAAAAAAGTGAGGAGAACATCTCAAAGTTAAAACAAAACACAAAAGCAATAATAAAAAAGTTGAGAACAATAAAATAAACTAATTGCTTACCTTTTCCAATAGTAACAAAATATGTTCCTAAACACAAAGATGGTAGAATTTCATAAAAAAATAAGAAAATAAATAAACAACAGTGAAATAAATTCAATGCTTACCTTATTCTTTACGGGCAAAATATGTCTTAAATACAAAGAATGAAGAATTTTATAAAAAACATAAATTGGAAATAAAAAACATAAATTTTAAAATGGTTTAAGAATGCAATATAAAAAAAGTGGGAGATCACCACAAAAGTGAAAAACAAAACACAAAAACCCAAATAAAATTTCTGAGAAGAATAAAATAGACTAATTGCTTACCTTTTTCAATGGCGACAAAATATGCCCTAAACACAAAAAAAGAAAAAATTCATAAATCAGAAAAGAAATGAAGAACAATATGAAATATATTTAATGCTTACCTTATTCTTCATGAGCAAAATGTCTTGAATAAAAATATTTAATGTTTTAAGAATGAAATTACAAAAAAAAAGCGGAGAGATCACCCCAAAAGTTAAAACAAAACACCAAAACAATAAATAAAATTTTGAGAATAATAAAATAGACTAATTGTTTACATTTTCCAATGACACCAAAATATGCTCTAGACACAAAGAAGGAAGAATTTCATGTATTAGAAAGAATAGAAGAAGAATAAAAACGTCAATTTATAATGCCAACGCAATAAATTGAAAACTAACCTTTTCACAATATGTTGCCCTAAACAAACCGGAAGAAGGAAGGAAATGGAAAATGTGGACATATGGGATACCTTCAATTTTGATTTATTGGTATATAAAGATAGAAAGAACCCAAATGAAATAAAAACAGAACTAATTTTCAATATATTAGTTGTAATCATTTTATATTATTTGACATTACCTTAATTATTATAGTTATGAATGTATGTATATGGAATATGTATTTTCATAAATTAAAAAAATTTAAAGTACCAATTTAATAATATTCGAAACTTAGATATTCTAGATCCCAGATAAAAATTTTCTAAGTTATTTGTAATATAATTTTATCGTAACTCATTATTATCAAGTGAATTTTTTTGTATTATTTTAATTTAATTTATTGACAAAATTGTAATACTATACAAATATTTCAAAATTGAAAATATATATAGAGAAATTTTTAAAATAATATATATTGATAATAATTATTCTAATTAGTTTAAAATAATGTAATTATCTAAATTTAAAATAATCTTAACTATTTTAACTAAAACATATATGTTATGATCATAACTATCTTAATTATTTCAAATCAGAATATATACTCATTGTAATTTCCTTAATTACTATAATTATGTATTTTTATGAATAAAAAAAATTTAGTAATATTTTCGTAGGAAAAAATCAATTTGGTGCTGTGACGTGGCATTTGCATACGTGGTAAAACCTTTGTTTATATAATATAATAATATAGTTACATATTTTTATGAATTAAAAAATAGAATAAAAAATTTTAGCAATATTTTGGTAGGAAAAAATCAATGTGGTGCTGTGACATGTCATTTGCATACGTGGCAAAATCTTCGTTTATATAATATAATAATAATAATATAATTGATCATTATTCATTATGTTAGTATTTAAGATAATATAATAATTTATTATCATTATAATATATATTTATAGTAAGTTGTTATAAAATCATGATAATAAACAAAAAGTTACCATAATTATAAAAAAAATCATAAAATTTAATAAAATAATTATCTTATTATATAAAATCAAATTCATTTAAAATTTAATTATTAAATTGATTAATGTAATCATAATATATACTTGTTATAATTATTTTAATTATTATAATTACTATAATTTTACCATAATTAAATATAATAATTTGTTTTTATGAATGAAAAAATAAAACAAAAATCGATGAAATTTAGGCAAAAAAATAATTAATATGGTGATGTCACAGGACATTTGCCTACGTAGCAAAAATTTCTTTTATAATATATAAATAGATTATATTTTTTATAAATTTTCTATTATTTATTTATCCAAACATTAGTTATTTGTGTAATTAATATTAATTAGAAATCTTAAAATTATCCCATATTAACTAAAACAATGCTAATTAATATAATTTAATTTAAAAATGTATCACTAATCAATAATCGATAATCATAATAGAATTAAAATTGAATTGTATTTATGACAATAATTTAATTACAGTTTTATGGACCTTTATATATTTATGGAAATTTGGAAGCATTATAAATAATATGTGATTTCTTTCTTAAATTATAACATTTACACTACCTACAAATAATTGTCTTGAAAAAGAAACTAATTAATATAAAAAAAATCAGTTATATCATTTTGGAAATTTTTAAAAATAATATCTTAACTTAATTTATTATAATTACACTTACAAATTAATTTAAAATATACTTAATACACAAATATCTTCCCAAAGTATACTTAAAATATATAATAATAATAATTTTGGTCATTGAAACACATATTGGATTATTGTCATAAATAATGGAATGTAACTAAAAATTATCAATTAAGTAAAAATTATTTATTGATTTCTATTTAGGACAAAATTAGGATGAATGTAAGTGAAAAATTATTGATGAAGTATATAATTTTTGAAAAAATAGAAAATACTCGTTAGTTTATCCTTGATTTTGGAAATAATTAAGGAAACTATATATATTATCCTCATTAGTTATTCTAATTAAGTCAAATGACCAATAGAATTTTTAATTATAATTAAGGTAGTTTTTTAAAAGGTAGTTATTTAATAAATTTTCAAATTCAAAATTCAAATAAACCTATTTAAAACTCATTAATGTAATAATTGTAATGATTATAATTATGATATGTAACCGAACCAAATATTTACGAAGCACCAAATAATGCATGTGCTATCCAAACCTTTATGTAAATGACACGTGTCATCAAAACCTTGAAATTTACCGTTGATTTGCCATGTGTAATCCAAACCTGTGAATGATTCTCAAATTTATTTATAACTAGTGTAATAACTAGTGCCTTGCACAGGAACATATGTTATGTTATAATTTAGTCCATCATTCAATTAATTAGCAATTCTTACCTCCTAAATTTATTATAAATTATAGGAACTACTGGCTCTGTAAGAAGTGATAGGTATGAAATTAAACCCTTAAAAAAACTTAATCTTTACTTAAAACATTCCAAATAAATGAGATGGAATTTAGTTTGATTTATTTATTAGTTAGCCTTGTCTTTTTGAACATCAAATGAACTGTTTCAGCAATTTGGTTACTGAAATTGCCTCAAGAGTTAGAAGACTTCTCTAAATTTGTTCCACTTATATTAAGAGATTTTGTATGAGATAGGAAGAGAGAATTTGAAAAAAAAAAAGATGGAAGAGAAGAGACTAAAGAAGTCTCGACCAGTAGAGGAGAAAAGAGAATGAGAGAGTTTTGTTTGTGTGGTTAAAATATATAGTACAAATAATTTATTATCATAATCATACTTGATATAAAATAATTTATTATCATTATAATCAATTAATCATTATAATACATAAATATATTATTAAGGTAATTAAGATAATAGTATAAAATAATAGAATGATTGTAATTGAGTTAAAAATTAATATGTAATCAATTAGTGCTTTAGGTAATATCGATTATTACTCGTTATAATATTATTATGGTAAGTTATTATTAAATCGGGATAATAAAAAAGTTTTCCTAATTATAAATTATTGCCCTAAATAAAACATGTTTTTAACATGAATTATTGTCATAAATAAATTAGGTAAGAAAATTAATTAGCATGAAATTTATTTTTAGAAATAAATTAATTCAAATGCTAATGAGTCATAATGAGATTAAATATAAGATTTATATATAAAAATAAATGAATAGCATTTTGGCGAACAAATAAAAATCTTGAAAAATATAATCATAATATAATTCAAATTGAAATATATTTAGGATAATAATTTAGTTGCAGTTTAATGGACCAGAATTATTTACAGAAATCAACCTATGTTATCTTAATTACTTTGGTGCATGAAACTGTAACTTAAGTTATTGCTCTAAAAAAATCTGTTTTTAAAATGAATTAATGTCCTAACTTAATAATTTAAAAATAATAATTAAAAGTATGCTGAATTTAGGCATTAAACAAAGTTACAAAATTATTATGACTTAATTTAAAATAGTACAAATAATCATAGTAGAATTCAAATTGCATTTTATTTAGGATAATATTTTAATTTCACTTTAATGAACCAAAATTTATTTACAGAAATAACTTCTAATCACATTTATTTTGGTCCTCTAAACTGCAATTAAAATATTGCCCTAAATAAAATCCAATTTGAATTCTATTATGATTTATTTTTTGGAATTTTATTTTGTCCATCAAAATGCTATTAGTTTATTTATATAAATAAGTTTCACATTTTATATCATTATAACTACTAAGCATTCAAATTAAATTATTTCTAAAAATAAATTTCATGTTTATTAATGTTGATAAACAATTTATTTAATGTAATCATTAATGCAATTATTTTAATCTTGTTGATAAGCCTAGTGTAATTATTGAATTATTACACTAAATAAATTATTTACAAAAATTAATTCATTCAAATTTATTTTTAGAAACAATTCAAATTAAATGCTAATTAGTCATAATAAGATAAAATGTGAATTTTTATATAAATAAATTAATATCACTTTGATTGACAAAATAAAATTGAGTAAATTACACTGACACCTCATAAAGTTTCGTCAAATTACACTCGATACTTCTCCTTTTTTTATCCCTATACAAACCCCCTTAATTGTTTGAAAAACATATACTGACACCCCTTGTTGACCTAATGTAATCTAAATGAATAATTACTATAAATTATTTTTGATTTATCCAGTCATTATAGTTTAAAAAAAAAAAACCTCAACAATCTCAAAATCTTTAACTTTTGGATTAAATCAGAATCAACTGTAACCCTCTTGACCATATAGGGAGGGTCAAATCTCAATCCAGACCCCCTATCACAGCCAACCTTGAACAAAAAGGTTTGATCTTGCAGGTCAAATAACTTCTTTAGGATACCATGTGAATAAGTTCTCTATAAATTTGTTTGTTAAAATAAAAATAGAGCATGCGAATGATTAATAGATTCCTAGAATTAATTTAGTAGATTTATAGCATACAAAATAAATACTGTCCACCATGTTGATAGATTCAAGCAATTCTGCGCATGTTTGGTTTAGCAAAACAGATGCATCACAATCAAACATTACAAATGTGGAAGAAGTAGTCTAATCATTGATGCGTAATATGAGGAAAAACCTACAATACAATTAAGTATAGCTTAATATTTGTTTAGTGCTTAACAAACTATCGTTATTGTATGAATAAATAAAACAGAGAACATTTAAAATATGTATTAATTTCCTCGAGGTGACATTTATGACTTGCTTATTACATCTACCACAATAGTACATTCCAGAGTCTAGGGATACCTTTCTTGTGGCAACGACACGCAGTGTAATACCAATTATCCTCATAAAAAAAAAATTGATAGTAGCTAGTATGAAAAAACTCAAATCCTGCAAAAATACATTTAATAACAATTAGTAAAGAAATATGTTGTGAAAAAAAAAATATTTTCTTATTCTGAATTTAAAAGCTTTCAAATACCTCTTTAGAATCCTTCATATAATTTCTTTGGTAGGCTTCCTTTATTAACTGAATAGTAGCCCTTGGTATAAACTTGAGGAATTCATCATCCAAGCTCATCTTAGATTCATCTTGCAATTGGCTTAATCCCTTAATAGAGTTTCTATTGTGTTAGTCATATTTGATTTAAACTTAACGACCTCAGGAATGTTAGGGTTCAACATCAATTGTGAAGTAAAGGTGCTTGCTAATGTTTTTATTCCCTAAAGATAAATAAAATAGAATATCACAAACAACGTTAATTGGTACAAAAGATTGAGATAGCAACATTTGTTTTAATTGAGATAGTAGCTAAATTTCACTGTTCTAAAATGTCATTACCGTTCCATGTCTTCACTCTGCAGAAGAGCACAACAACTACAATATTAGTTGCCTTTCCACTTGCAAGAAATGAGTTTAACTCATCGACGTCGAAAGCTCCAAACAAAGTGACTTGGAACAATAACTGTGGAACAGAAAATATATAAATAAAAAATTGTCATGTATTGTAAAATGTTAGGAATGATGCCTAAAATATTATAAAAAAAATATGTTTATCACAATGTTGGGATGCCTTACCCTTCATTATCAAGTTCTACGACTATAAGCCTAGATTTGACCCCATTTTTCACGTATTCCCGTTCATTGCCTACACCAGTAAGGACTCCCATTATATCTGAAAAATATGGAATTAAATGCATTAATTTTGTTGCAAATGAAAAGATCAACCACAATTTGAATTTTTAAAAAAAAACATGATATTGCTTAACCTAAAAATACTAACCAACCAAGTAATTGTAATCAAAATTGTCACGAAACAAATCAATAGAGGGGTGAACTTAATTATGTTTTGTGGTATAGCCGCTTAAGCTTGATTTGCAACGATTGTTTTCATATTGAAACTCAATTTATATACATGTCTTGTTGTATGATACTCTCTTCGTTTGAACGCACATCGAACTTTGATAGCATATACACCTCCCCCTTTTCCAGCTTAGATTGGAAAATATAGATTAGTTGCTTGCGAATTGTTGCACCAATTCTATCTCCCTGTGTAACCAAACAATTCCTGACTAATATTTGGTAACAAAACATGAATAAAATGTGAAATAAAAGTAAAATAAAATTAGTTCCATAATACAAACCTTATTGTCCATAAGGACTAATTATAAAGAGAACGTATTTTTTTCATTGACAGGATCCAACACGAACTACATACGGACAACCCTTACCAGTATATGCAAATTATCATGTTTAGGAGTTATCTGTGACACAAAGTCATATTTTGGGGCCATTTGTTCAAAGAAGATGAAGGAATGATACACCTTTTCTCATTAATTTTTGAAAAAGTTTATGAGTGTTCCATTTCACTTTGAAATCATTATAAATAACATTTACACTACCTGCAAATAATGGTCTAGCAAAAGAAAACTCATTAGCATAAAAAATACCAGTTATAAATTTTTGAAAATTCAAAAAGTTTAATATCTTAAATTAATTTATAATAATTATACTCACAAATTAATTTAAAAATTAAACTTAAAAATTATACACAAATTTCTTCCCAAATTATACTTAAAATATACAATATATAATAATTATTTTGGCCCTTAAACTTCTATTAAATTATTTTCATAAAAAAATTTACTTTTAACATTAATTATTGCCTAAATAAATTATTTAAAAATTTAATTAATATTATAATAATTTAATTTCAAAAAATATAGATAATCATAACAGAATTCAAATTGGATTTGATTTAGGACAGTAATTTAATAGTAGTTTAGTGGAACTTAATTTAGGACAGTAATTTTAAAAAAATTAATACCTTAAATTAATTTATAATAATTATACTTACAAATTAATGTAAAATTTATACTTAAAATTTTACGCAAATATTAAATACTTGGAAATGTTAATCAATATACTTAAAAATTATGTGGTTTCTATTTAGGACAAAATCAAAGTGAATGTAGGTAAAAAATTATTGATTATGTATATAATTTTAAAAAAATGAAAAATACTCGTAGTATTAACAAATAATTAAGTCAAATCACCAATAGAATTTTTAATTATAATTAAGGTAATTATTTAAAAGGTAAGTATTTAATAGATTTTCAAATTCAAAATTCAAATATAGCTATTCAAAACTCATTAATGCAATAATTATAATAACTATAATTATGATATGTAACTAAACCAAATATTTACGAAGCATCATATAACGACACATGTTATCTAAACCTCTCTATAGATGACAGGTGTCATCCAAATCTTGAAAGTTACTCTCGATTCGCCATATGTAATCCAACCGTATGAACGATTCTCAAATTTATTTATAATGATTCACCATGTGTAATCCAAACCTGTGAACGGATTCTCAAATTTATTTATAATGATTAAAAGAATGGCCCTTTGATACACGTGTCAGTCTCTTAGTTATTCTTTTTCGCACTTTTTACAACCGTCACATTTTTATTTATTTATTATTTGAAAGTAACTGCTCACATTTTCACTTTGATGGAACAATAGCCATTCTTTACTTTAAAATGAAATAGAGAAATGTGATGTGACCAATGGGAAGCAATGCCCACAGTAAAAATAATTAATATTACCTGCATTGCATGGGTTTCTTTTGAGCTTTGTGCAAAAAAAAAAATATATAAAATATAAAATATAAGAAATGTGTATTTAAAGTTCTATGCAAATATAATTTATATTTAAAATATAATTCATTTTGAATATAACACCTTTTAAAATATAATGTTATTTTTATTTAAAGTTCTAAGTTCTAACAATAATTTATATGTAATAAATCGATTATATGAATTTATTTAAAACGATAATTCTAATCGGGGTATTGTTATTTTCTCATTGTTTAAGTTTTTTTTTTCATTTTCTCCTATTTTTCCGTTGATTTTCCTCGCTTTTAAGTTGATATTGTAGTTGTTGTTGTTATTGTTGTTGTTGTTGTTATTATTATTATTATTTAATTAAATACAATTATATAACAATCTTTTCTAACTTACAACAAAACCTTCTATATCAGCTGACCATTTGGCTAATTCTTTAATTACATAAATCATCCTAACTAATGACACACATCAAGTAATGATGCAAGTATCCACATCAATTATCATCTTAATTAATATTCATGAATTATATGAATGAATTTAGAATATATCAACTTATTGTTATATTTATAAGTTATTTTGATATATGTATAAAGATTAATATGATCCATGCAAGTGCACAGGTGAATAGACTAGTTATCTAAAAAGCAATTCCATTTTTTAGGGATACATTGTCACTACAAAGAAAAACATGATAAAAGCTCATAATTAATATCATAAAATTATAAGAGCATCAAGGTTTTTCTTCACAAATAGAGGATTATATGTAATTTAAAAGTTTTAAAATAGTTAAGTAAAATCAATCAATCAAAGATAATAGAAATATAGCTCACATGATACTTGTTACTACATGGTAGAGTCGTGAGGAAGATCATAACCTCCACTTTCACTTAAGCTATCACCTTGTGTAGCTCCTTGTCCAAAAAAATAATAAAAATCCACCATTTTGCTATTGATAATAAGGATCATGATAATTCATTGATGATTGTTAGTATGGGAAAGCTTGGTTACTTGTATATTGATTATATACATTGAAATAAAGATATTGATAAACTAGTTATGGATAGTACCCTTGACTATTTTGAGAAGATTCATCAACAATGAAGTTAGTAAAACTTTGTGCTATATGAGAAAAAGAAGAATCTTTAAATGGTACATTTTGTTTCTTTTTCCCTTTCCCAAATTGTGAATTATCTCTTCTATCAGTTGGAAATGAATGATTAGAAGGACCCATATATGGTCTAAAAGTAGTGAAATCAATTACCAAAATTGTGTCACACATATTATATGACATCTCCTAGAATAGATCATTTTGTCTCCAATCATCGCTACCATTATTTTCTTCAACTTCTATATCACCACCACCATTGCCACTATTATTATTTGGTAGACTTAAATCACCACCATCATTACCACCATTGCTTGATTTCCACATCTTCATTATTAGAATCAATTCATGGCAATCATTCTAAATTTTGTACTGCATTTAAAAGTGATTTTTCTTCTTTTCAATCTATAAAGATAATGGATCATCTTCTTGAAATATGTAGTCAAGATTAATTAAATTGAAACTTACTTTAATTTCTTCTTGACTTTTTTCATTTCATGCCTCATTTTCAACTTCAAATTATAATGTGTGAAGATAAGTTTTTGTAACTTTCTATACTTGAGTCTGTTCTTTGTCTTTGTACTGATGTATTTAAATGTTCTCTAGTTTCTCTCACAATTTGTAGTTGAAGTTTTTTAACTCAAAACTTTGATAGCCAAACTTGAAGTTTAGGAAAGCATGAACCAAGCACCAACCACTATTTAGCTTTTTAAATAACAAATAAAATAAATAAATTATTGGCTATACAAAAAATAAAGTAGATTTATTTATAAAAAAAGAAAGAAATAATATTTACCTGGATTCATTTTAGACCAAGCTCTTTGAACTTAAGGTGTACCAAGTGTTTCACCCATATCTTTAAACAACATCAACTATATAACATTATATAATATGTCAATACATAGATATATAATAATAATTTACAATTTATAAGATCAAAATATAGTTATTTATTACTAACCTAGCTCAAGGCTGTGATTTGAATATCCATATTTCTCTCTAATTCCATAATGACTTTATTAGTTCCTTTAAATGTCTCTTAATATACATCGGCTCCATGTTCAACTCCATGTTGAAATTGTGGATTAAGAAAATAATCTAAAAAAAAGTAAATTGATATTTATGTATACATTTTCAAATGTAAGATATTATAACAAAAGTAAAATTATGATGACATACTAGTAAAATGAAGATTAGAATGCATGAATCTCCAACGCTTATTTGTTATTTCCTTGTATTGAGAATAATAATGGAAATTTTTTTGAATTGATTATTTAGCTTGATCAATTACTTCATATATAAAATCCATTGTTGGCTTCTCATCACCATCAACTAGCCTCAACTTTTACTTTAGGCTCAAATACTTTTAGTATATCATTAGCCTTACTCCAACAATTACAACCAATAATAGTTTGTCTTGTTTCAAATGTTAGTCCTTTTTGTCTCTCCCAAATTTAGATTGTTTAAATTCTTCAAAGTTAAACATGTTTCTCAAACTTTACTTTTGCTGCACGAATGTTTAAGTTGCAAGAATTATGTTGCAAAACGAGTAATATGAAGTCAGACAAGTTCTCTACCTTTAGTGTATTTTTTTCATGAGATTTGCAATCCATGTGTGGTTGTAGACAAAAGTTGTTACTATTTTTGCATCACTTAATAACTTTTGCATATTTTTCTTTTTTCCTATATCCTACAAACAAATATCCAAATAATATGTTGCACATGCAGTCCAATGCCGATGTTGCCTTTTTTCCATCAATTTTGATCAAATGCTTTAAGTACCTTTTCATTATCTGGAACAACTTAAACTACATATTCTTCTCTCACTTCTTTCACAATCTTATCCAATAACTGAAAGTAATAAACAATATTTTTAATATCAACATTATATGCATTAACAAATTTCAAGAAAATTGTCCTCTTACTATAATATACTAAAAAATTCATAATACGTGTATGGTTTATAATCCCTGCCCAATCATCACACATTATTGTTACACTTTTTTCTTTCATGTAGTTCTTAACTTATTTATCTATTCACACCTGTTTTTATATTTAGTTTCTAAATATGCATTAGAAATTCATAGGTGTGGAGCACTTAACTGATGAGCCTACCTTAGTAGATACAATGATTAAATTGTGCAACTAAGGAGAATTAGTTAAATTCATAAGTAAGCACTCATAAAGATAAACTTGCTTACTACTTCTTTTAGCTTCTTCTTTGATGTTTTCATAAAATCTCCATTGATTTTTAGTTGTTTCATGCTTTTACTTTTCATAAGATCCACATTTGTAGATCTTAAAACAAAAGCAACATCTTCTGACCTTACAGATTCACTAACACTTACACAAGAGCTTCCACCTAATTCATAGATATTATTAGATCCCTTTATTTATTATATAAATCATTGCCTATCTTTCCATTCACATTATGCTCTAATGCTTTCTTGTGTAACTATCATTTGCTCATCAATATTTTATTCATCATTTCCTTTAAATCGTGCTTCAAATTGTTCTTTTCTTTTTCTAGAGTAATTTTTTTTTTATCTTTGAGGAGTTTCATCATATTTTCTCTAACAAATGACTTTACTTTAAGACAACATGTTACTTACCTTTATCATGAGCTACGTGTTACTTCAATCTAGTAATGTCGCCCTTTAATATTTTGTGACAAAGATTACATTAGATGTTGTTTCAATTTCCTCCTATAAGTACTCCAAAATGTCATCCAATATCATCGCTTAAGAGCACCTTTTAGTTTTCCTATGAGAAATTTTTCTTCACTTGATGGCATTATGTATATACCCATTTAGAATTTATGAAATATCAATCAATAATGAAATTAAATTTTTACCTTAAGAGAAATTATGAATATGTTAACATAAAATAAAACTAAATATAAATAAGCTAATTATTAATATATAATATAAATAAAGCTAGACTAACCATATTACTATGTAAAAAAAAAATTCATTTACATATATTATAAATAAATAGTTAAATACTAATTATTTATGTATATTTATAAATACAAATTATGGTATCTCCAAAATAAATACTAACAAAATATCACAAAGAAAGTCCAATCATTTACATATATAATATAAATAAATACTAGTCTAACATACAATTAAAATAACTTAAGTATTCATGTATATTTCTATTAATCTATTTTACCAATTTACAAAATTCTCTAAGTTTACCAATTTTCTTCTTAGGTATTCATAATTTACCAATTACCCATAATTAATCAAACTTAATTCCCTCTATTTACCAATTTCCTTCTAGAATATTCATAAGTAACCACTCTAAAATTAGAATTTTCTTCAAAAATTTTATCCTCAAAATTTATTTTTTATCAATTATCTATTTTTTCTACAATTTTTTTAATTTCTTACATTTTTTTCTAATTATCCATTTCCCCAAATTGTTGCCTACTCTACCATAAAAAATTATCTTTGTAACCCAATATTTAATTTCCCTTTATCAAATAATCTTTCCTCCAAAAATTTGCAATTTTTTTTCTTCCATTCCCTCCATAAAATGATCTTTTCTTCCCTTTAAATTTTCTACATTGAAAAATTTCCTCCCCTTCCTATAACATCACCGTAAACTTCAAAAGATATCATCGTAGACCTACAAAAAATAATTACATAAAACCCCATTCAACCTCACCCATTTAATAAAAAATATAAAATATAACAATACAATAATCACATGCTTATTCACTCCCCACTCCCTAATCTTCCCCAACCCGATCTCTCTTTCCCTGACTTCTCCACCCCTTCTCCCTTCCATTGGAAAATCCAAATTAGTGAGATCATAAAGAAATAGATTAATAAAGCCAAATAATAAATGCAGAGCATATAGCCACACACCAACAAAGGAAAGAAAAAAACTAAAAGGAGGCTTACAAACTCAAAAAAGGCTTCAAAAAACAAAGACAAAGTCAATCTACAAAGAGGATAAGAGGATGAGGGTTGTTTTCAGGTTGCTAATTTCATATTTGTAGTCTAGAGATAAGGTGGGTGATGAATTTGTGTGTCTTAACTCTTATGAATGTGTTTGTAGCCAAAAGTATATGATTGAAGTTTGAAACTTTGAGTCTAACCCTATGTTTGACTTTACATTAAAACCATGTGACATGAATTGAAAATGTGAATAATCAAAAGGTAATATATATAGCTTTTCTTAGATGTGGGTACCGAATGCGAAATTTTGCTATGTGAGGTTATGTTGCGTTACAAATGTAATGACTTTGTTGCAGACATAATGGTGTTGCATTGTGACAAACACATGATTTAAAATCACGCCACAATTATGGTTCATTGCTGTTGTGGGTAGCTTTACAACCACTATATTGCAACTGCAACATTTGACGTAGTCTACAATTTAGAACCATGGTTGTGTGTGTTTGAAGAAGAGATTGAATTCATTTTTTATCTCAATTTGATTTATAAATAATGAAATGGGAGGTGATTTTTCTCTATTTGGTCATTATGGTTTTTCATAATGTTGTATTGTACAAAATTGTTTAATAGAGTTGTTGAATTTGAGATGTTCTAGGTTAACCTAGTCGAGCTACAAGTTTGACTTTGATTGAGTTGTACGAGTAATGGTTCTTCCTATTGGCACAACTAAGCTACAATAGAGATGGGTTGTGTATTAGCAAAGACATCCTAATACTAAATTCAATAATGGTTTAGGTATAGTGACGATGTATAATATTTTCATACCTAATATTGTTGAT
Source organism: Spatholobus suberectus (assembly GCA_004329165.1). Lineage (NCBI taxonomy): Eukaryota > Viridiplantae > Streptophyta > Magnoliopsida > Fabales > Fabaceae > Spatholobus > Spatholobus suberectus. Next base: position 29,362,721 of record CM014732.1, on the reverse strand, counting down.
TTTGTTTGTATTTATATGGTGCCTTATATGTGATGGATCATTTGGCACAAGGCCTAAGTCTTCTAAAAGGCAATGCTAGTATATTCTGGAATAGAACACTATTAGTTTACTCCAAGCCAAGTTAGGTTCCTTTGTACCTAGGTGCATTATAATAACTTAATACATAGATTATGTTATTGACTTTAGTCAGCACTTAGTAGTTTGGTTTACTCCCACCTTTTGGGCCAAGGTAGCTTGTTGGACAGTTAGGTTTCAAGCTCAATTTGAAATAAGAACAATAATTTTATATGTTTAAACGAGAACAAGGACTTTTCATTTGGATATCAAGTGAGAGCTTAACATAGCATCACTCACATCAAAAGCTCAAATAACTAATTTCCATCATTTAATTAAAATAAGTAAATAACGTAATATTTATTACCATAATTGATATTATTTAATAATTCAAATAATAAACTATGTTAATAAACGAAATTCTAATATTCTCCTATTTGAACAACATTAGTTTAATTTTGTTAGGCAAAGAAATATTATTACAATGAAATATGACTTATGATTGAAGGTTGAGTTCTAAAAGTTAGACAAGTTAATTTGACTAAAAAATCGGTGAATCATTCTAGTGTCTAGTCTAAATAAATTATATAATCGACATTTAGAAATATTAGTCAAAACTGGAAATTTGTTCAAACCAACCAAAAATCAACAAAAAAATGATTCATGGTGAGTCAATGAAATTTTTTTAATACAATATCATTTTTTATTTTTTTTCTTAAAAAAATTGAAAACAACCAAAATTATTTATCATTTTCTTTTTTATTCTAGATGAAAAATTGTTATTGTTAATGGACACTATTATGTATTGTTAAAATTAGACCTAAGTATTGTAATATATTTGATTGGAACTTTTGTGTATACTTTGAATCTTAAGAACCTATAGAATGGTGTTATAATTTTAGTTTTTGGTGTTATAAAGTTGTGATATTAAAATTTTTTTTAATATTTTTTTATGTATTATTATTATTATTATTATATTAATACTAATTCAAGCGTGGTTTGATCCTTAAATTAGTGTCTTAACTGATTCAATGACCGAATAGAATTTAAAAACATTGGTTGAAGTTTATTATTATCCAAATAAATAATGAGTTCTTAACAATGTATAAAACTATACTTGATAACAAATATCATATATGTTAATAAACTCACATTTCATAACAAGAAGGATAAAAGAAAACACAAATAAATAAGACAAATAGGCAATCTCAACAAATGATCCAAGCTTCTTAATAATGTCAAAGGATATATGATAACAAAGGTGCATCATTATTATTACATATTTCATAATTAAAAAAAAGGCAATAAACAAATATGTAATCTTAAACTCCTCTAACCCAAACATCAAAAGACATAACACATAGGAGCTACATAATTTTGAAAAAGTTCAATAGTTAGGTCTTAGGTTAATGGATTTGTCAATATATACTTTGTAGCTATGTGCTCAATGAGTGTGAAACTCTAGAATTTTTTATCTAATAAACAAGTATTAATATCAAAGTATTTTGGATCAAGAAGTGTTATTGTTGTAAGAGAAATATGTGATAATATTATTGTCACAATATATTAGAAGTGTCTAAACATGATCCATATGGCCTAAGTGCTCATAATAGCTTAATAACAAGAGTGATTGCAATTGGGCTAAATTGACAAATGCTTTACCATACATATTTGACATTCAATTAATTCAAATTTTACTAAACAAGTGATTACATCAATGTATATATGATTAAAAGATTCATCAATGAAGTTGGACAATATCAACACTTAATTTAAATACAAAACTAAACGTGATATCTATGCAATGCATGGGTAAAAATATATCTTATTTTTGTAAATTTTAAAATTTTCATTTTAATTTTTTATTATTGTAATAACAATTTATTATTATATGTGATTTTTTAATAATATTTTTCTACTTTTTTAGATTTTAGACATTATTATATTATTAATATAGCAATATTTTATTTTTTTAAGATTATTCTATTAATTTGCTATTCTTTTTATTTTTATATTTTCTTAATATTGTTTATATTCATAATTAGTGTTATTTTTATTTACTTTACATTTGTGTCAAGAGTATATATATATATGTGTGTGTGTGCGTATAATCTTATTATGAAGTTAGTTTCTAAAATTTTAATTTTCACATATTATACAATAAAGTTGATTTATTTTGATTTAAATAATTATTTTTGTATTTTTCTAGATAATTTAAAAAATCTTATATCTTCAAGTAATATTTTTAAAATTTTCATTTTACAATATTACTTTATTATTTTTTAATATTATAATAACAATTCATTGTTGTGTGTGATTTTTATTATGTTTATTTTTCTCTTTATAATATTTTTCTACTATTTTAGATTTTAAACCATTATATTATTATTGTAATAACATTTTTTTTATTTTCTTAAGATTATAGTTTTAGTATACTATCATATTTTTTACTTTATTAGTATTGTTTACATTTATTAATAATGTTATTTTTATTTAATTTACTTTTTTTGAAGATTATAATACTTATATATATAATTTTATATTATAACTATTAATCAACATTTTTATTATTATTTTAAATATGCTTATGATATTTTTAATATTTATTATAATATTTTTTTATTAGTATTAAGAGATAATACTTTTTCTATTCTAGATAATTTGAAGTTTAAAATTATATTAATCTTAATTAATTTATTATTTTGTGTGGTTCTTTTTATTATATTTTTTCTTTTTTCTTTTTAAAAAAATTATTTAATATTACAAAACTTTAAAATATATTTTATTTTTTGGTATTATTACTGTTTTATAATATTGTTTATTTATACTTTCTAATTATTAATTTTTATTTGTGATAATTTATATATCTCATTTTGATAAATTCTTTTATTAATTTTTATTGATTACAATGATCTTAGTTTTTTTTTTTTTTTCATTTTTTAGTATCTTTTCAATTTATATTTAAGTTAATATTGATGATTTATTTTAAAATTTTACCAATTATAATATGACTTTTGTATTAATATAATGTTACTTAGTATTAGTATTTAAGTGTGGATATTTTTATACATAATATTATCTTGTTATAATATTACTTATTACTTCTTCTTTTTTATAAATTCTTTATAATTTATTTTTGTATCTAATTTTGATGATTTACTTTATAAGCTTTGAATGATTATAAAATTACTTTACTATTAGCAATATCAACCGCACTTGGGAAGTTTTATAGACATATTAATCTTCGTATTAGACTGCTACATAATATTATTATAATATTTATCTCACATACACTTGGTATGAAATTGTCCTGTATAAATCAGAGACTTATTAATTTTTTCCATTATAATAATCATTTTATTATATTAAAATGAAATAATATAATTTTAAATAATAATGTAGATTGATTTGACAGATCGCTACAGTAAAAAGTTGTGCCAAATTCATATATACTATAGATAATAGTTAAGATTTGACATGGCTACAAAATATTGAGCATTAACAGTAACTTACAACAATTGGTCCAAACAAAAAATTACAAACATCTCAATATGTGATGTAGAAAATCATACTCAATATAGTACTAATATCATATATACAAGATTCTTATAAATCTACGACTTTACACAATATGAAATGTTGGTAAAAAAAAGATATAATAAAATTTTCATACTAAAATAATCAAACTACAATTTTCAACATCCAATTAGGATGTCTATTGAGATTTAACAAAATTTTATATATCTAAATATAATTGAGAGACCAAATACAAGAAAATGTCATATGATAAACAAAGTGCCCACAACAATATACGGTAACAAAATATTGATAAGTCTTTAGACACATTATATATTCTCCCACTAATCCAATATATGAATGTCAATATAAGATTCTTATTAAGAGTCATTAAATTAAGATACTCAAATGGTACAATAGTTGTATTTTATTTTTGTGGAAAATACTCAATGTAAGTTTGAAACTCGTTGTCATTCTTCACAAACAAACTTACAAAGAAATCATACTAATGCAAAACTATCAAGGAGAAGTTGTTACAAAAAAAAATTAAAAAATATGAAATTAATATATATAATTTATTAAGCAATATATGTTACAAAACAATATTAAATTTTATAGATAACCACATGCTCCACATACAAAATTAAAAAGATTATAAGTATTCATTTGATATTTCATTACACAAAATCTCCATACATCAATACAATGTAAATCTTAAAAACAGATTTTACAAATAAAGCAACTCAATTGTCATCAAATAAAAAGTCACCAAAATAATTTGACAATATGAATAGGATCAAAATTCTTAATATTTAAAACATATTATGAGATCACTTATAATTTTAACAACTAACTCTAAGCCATGCACAATAAATAACAGTCAAACATACTTAAGAATAAAGTTGGATTATAAGTAGCAAAAACACATGAGACATATGATTAATTACTAATGAGGATATAATAATAGATAGTCTCTCTCACAACAAAGTTATGAAAATAAAAGGAAATAATATTAACATTTATTTCAAAAATATTATTAATATGTATTTTATATTTCTTACCACAAAAAAATATCACCAAGATATTTATAAAACATTTGAATTTAGGATATTGCCTCATATAATTTTTGTGTGTGTACAATAGTGATAATGAGATTTAAACTTAAAATCTTGTGCAGACTACCCTAATTCCCCACCAGTAGGCCCATTCTAATGGGTTTAATAACATTAATTGCCCACAAATATATAGCATAAAGTACAAGAACAAATTATTTTTTCCTTTTTATTTTATTTATAACAACATAATTGATATAAGAGTAAGCTCCAAATTTAAACAATAATATTTGACAAATGACATAAGTGCTAAAAATTTAATTTAATTCATAATTGTCATTACAAGGTTAAAGTTTGTGGATAATTCAAAAGAATAATGGGCACTTCACTGAATTATAACATATTTTAATAAACCTAAGAATGTTATCATTTGCGTCTCATTCAAATTTTTTTCGAAAGTATGCATAACAACTAGTTGGAAAAATAATAAAGAAACATTTAACATGCACTACATGATATGCTTGTTGGACAAAATTTCTTATTCTTTATTATCCCACTTAAGGATTTCAAATAGTAATAAATAAGAAATACGATAAAAAATATAATGTACAAAACTTATATCACAAAAATCTCAATAAGAATAGAATACCAAAACATAATTGACATAAGCAAAATAAAATATATTGTATTAATCAAAAATTATATTACAAACAAGATATCGGTAAGGTATATATAATTATTATAATTGAAATAATAATCACAAATAATTTATTTAACTCACTCAAATTTTATATAATTGTTCCCACAATAAATGAGTTGAAATTATCACGGTCGTGTAAAAGGCTAGGCCATTAAGGCCTCTGCCTTAGGCCCCATAATTTTTTAACTTTTTGATATACATATAACATGTGATAGAATTATGGTAATTGACTTAATGGCTTGACAAGTGATTCAGCGGTTCCAATAACAAGGCCTAATTCCCTATATAGTGTCTTTTGAGCATGATCAATTACGTTTCAAGTTTCAAGGTCAAGGCATCTAACCTCTTTATGCTTGTTGTTTCATTTATTTATTTTTTTATAAATAATTTATTGCCTTTTTTTAATACATATATTACTTTAACATTACAAAATTTATAAGAATACCATAGGAGGTAATTTACACAATAAGCAATTATTGGAAAATGACTAATGAGAATGCAATTGTGATAAAAATAAAATAGTTGTTAAAAAATGTTGCATTTAATTACTACAAGAGTCAAGAGGTAATTAAATGTTAACACAGTTAAGCAATTGGAAAATGAGAATGTAATTGTAGAAAAATAAAATAGTTGTTAATATTTAATTACTTTTAAAATTTCTAAAACTTTCCTGTTATTTTTTTCTCTATATATATTCTAAAATTTTAATATTTTCACTTCAAAATTTTTAAGCTCTCTCAATTTGTCTCTTCTTAATTCCTCATCTTAGTATTCTTTTGAAGATTTGAAGTGAATTGTCAAAGGCTCAAAAATGATAATTGATATCAAATTGTTGAAGACTTGTAATAGATAATAATGACATTCAATTCTTTTCATTTCTAGGTTCTATCATTTCATTATTTTTCATTTACTTTGCAAAATTATTTTACTTATATTTCTTTATTGTTGTTTCTTATGTTATTTGTTTTCTTGTACTTTGTAGTAATAGAAAATGTCAAATAGAAAGTATGAATTTGGTTTTGAAAAATTAAAGAAAAAATAAAAAAGGTTGACAAATTAATTCGATCTCAATGTGGTGCTATTGAAAAATTTGTTACCATTCACAAAAGGGATATAGAAACAAATTCAATTGGTGAAGATGTGGTAGAACAATCACTTATAGATGTTGAAAACACTAATAGTCCTAATTCTAATCAAGAACAAGAAGATAAAAATTTAAACGAACATAATTTATTAGAAGAGAATGTTAAGCATAATAACAAATCAAGTGAGGTTCCTAAAAATATTTATGATTGAGGGTAATGGAAAAAAATTGATGAAAGTCACCAATTAAAATAAAGGAATACTTTTTAGAATTTTTAAAAGTTAATGATACATCCGATAAAGGTCTTTTTAATGAGCTTATTAATGTTTTAAAAAATATATATGAGCTTGATAGTGATGATATAAGGGGACAAGGTTATGATTATGGATCTAACATGAAGGGTAAAAATCAAGGAGTGCAAAAAAGATTATTGGACATAAATCCTAGAGCATTTTATATATCATGTGGATGTCATAATTTGACTTTAGTTTTATGTGATATGGCTAATTCATCTCCTTGAGCTATTTCATTTTTGGAGTTCTACAACGTATTTATTCATTATTTGCTTCATCCACCAAACGATGGAAAATTTTGCAAGATAATTTATGTAAATTTTCTGTTATATCATTATCTCAAACAAGGTGGGAAAGTCAAATTGAAAGTGTCAAAGCAATAAAGTTTCAAGCACCAAAGATAAGAGATGCTTTGATTCAATTATCAAAATATTGTGAAGATCCTAAATTAAAAAGTAAAGCCATGTGTTTAGCAACTTAAGAAATTGAGAATTTTGAATTTTGTTAGAAATGAATATTTGGTATGATATTTTGTTTGCTCTCAATTCTGTTAGTAAGATTTTACGATCAAAAGATATGCACATAGATATTGCTATAGATCATTTAAAAGGCCTTATTGCTTATTTAAAAAATTATAGGGAAAATGGCTTTGTATTGGCTTTAGACTCTACAAAAAAAATGGCCATTGAAATGGACATAGAGCCTAAATTTCATGAAAAATGTATAATTGCGTAGAAAATCACATTTTGATGAAGATATTAGTGATAAGATCACACTATTCAACTGAAGAATCTTTTCGTATTGAATATTTTATATACAAATTAGATCAATCTATTTCTTCTATTGAAACACGATTTGAACAATTTTTATAATATGAAACTATTCTTGATTTTTTATTTGAATCCAAAAAAATTTAAAGCTTTAGATTAGGATGAATTGAAAAAATATTGTATTAATCTTGAATTTTTTTTAACATTTAATGAACATTTAGATATTGATGGTCTTGATTTATTTTCAAAATTAAAAGTATTGAGAGAAGTGTTAAGAGAAGAAATTAACACTCTAATGGAAGTATTAAATTATATCAAAACATTAGATTTTTTTTCCAAATGTATGTATTGTTTATAGAATATTATTGACAATACATGTAACAGTTGCTACCGCTGAAAGAAGTTTTTCAAAATTAAAATTGCTTAAATCTATCTAAGATCAACAATGTTACAAGATAGATTGAATGGATTAGCCATCTTATTTATTGAGAGTGAAATATTATAATTGCTTGATTATAAAACTTTGATAAATGATTTCATAGCTTAAAAAGCTAGAAGATTAATATGAGAATTGATAATTTATTTAATATTAAATCTCTTTAAAAATTTCGCCTAAGGCCCAAAAATTCCTATACATAGTCCTGGAAATTATACAAAACTAGTGTGTTAACCTATGTCTCACATAGGACAATGTTTACATATATTTGTTGTAAACATATAAAAAGTATTTATAAATATTATTGTTCTTACTGAAAAACAAATTCTCTCCAAGCTCCTTCTTCAAAACGACGCTCTCTCTTTCAAATGTCAAAATCAGCCTCACGTCGGGGGGTATCTGCAAAGAAACTCCGACGCTCAAGTCAAGGGAGGCCTTGGATCAAGCAAGGTTTTTTGGTTCTTAGTTCAAGATTAGGGTTAGAAGGTATGCACTTATGTCCCTTATATTACCATATATTCTTGTCGATATTGCGAGATATCCTCGCCTTGTCTCGGAGATTCGTTGCCCAATTTCCTCTATTACGCTACTTTTCCGCTTTCTTGATTTACGCTGGTCCGGGGTGCACACGGTCAATAGTTTATGGTTTGTTCAGTCAGGTAGTCAACCTGTCGGACTCAGTCAGTACAATTATAATAAAATTTTGAAGGATTAAATTGTTAAAATTATAGAAGAATTACTAATTTTGAGAAAAAAATAAAATTGAAATTTTAGTTTTTCATTAGGTTAAAAAATATAATATTGTAAATTAATAAAAATGCTCCTTAAAGTGTGAAAACAACTTGAATACTTAATTGAAAAACTTCCTTTCCAAATTTATAAAATACTACTAAATTACTGCAATAAATCATACATCAAGCCAACATTTTCATAAATTTTCCTACTTCATTTCATAAAAAAAAGTCTATCCCCATGGGTTTTATTTTATATGCAATATAATTTCTATATGTGATATAATTTCTATATTAAAGCTTCCTGTCCAAATTTATAAAACACTACTGAATTATATAATAAATCATACATCAAGCCAACATTTTAATAAATTTTTCTACTTCATTTCATAAAAAAAGTCTATCTCCTATAATAAAGCTTTTATAATTATGACATGTTTAAAAAAATTATGTAATATGGCGACACAAAAATTCTTAATTCTTAATATTACTTTTTCTTGAGTTCGTAGGTCTCAAAACAATCGGGATTGAATATCAACCGAGTACAGTATTTCACATTTTGCAGATTAATTTTTCCTATAGCAAAGCACAAAAAATAATCAAAGAGGTTAAATGTAAAATGAAGGCAAAATTTATGTGCATATGAATGAAATTCAACCTTGGAAAGTCTCGACTTTTGCAAGTTGAGGGATAACAACGACATTTTCTGTGTCCCTAGAACCAAGAAATGCATTGAACTCATCTACATATAGTTCAAACAGAGTATAATCTATTTTATAACTGTTACAACAAAAATGAAAGCATAACAAATAAAAAAATAAAAAAAATAAAATTATGTAAAAGAATATATAATTAGCAGAAATAATGCCCATCAGCCTCCAATACAATATAATTCTTTTTAGACTTCAAATTATTTTTTTTCGTTTGCCTTTTTAGTCCCATAACTCGTTATAATTCTGATTACATCTTAAAAAATCATATAAAGAGGAAATATAAGATTGAGATTAAAACATTAGGATAAAACCGAGAACGTGCAATTTAATTTTTGGGACTTATCAATCAAAACTTTGAAATCTATTCCACCACCACAAATCTGACTGATAGGAACAAATGAATACATATTTGCAGCCTATGGTCCATCATCACCCTTAACAACCTTTGTTCCATATTAAAAATTGATCTTGTACTTATGTGAGGTAGGTCTGAAATCTTTGGTATTAGAAGTGACATTGAATGAATGAATAGAGTAAACTAAACCGTCATCCGTAATATTTTGAAATTGATAAATGAGAGCCTTACAAATAGAAACTTGAATTTTACATCTTGGAAAAGAATGATAAGAACAAATTATGGTATTTATATACATATAAAACGATTCAATATATTAAAAAAAAGCCACACAAAAATACATTTGCCTCATTAAAACCAACTCCATAGAACGATAATTGTTTGGTCCATTCGAATTCAATTCTGGTGCCAACCAAAGTCAGACCTAATACTGCCTTGATGGTCTAGTTTTCCCTCAAGGCAGAGACAGATGTAAATGAATCATATTTCATAGAAAATGCTATTGCGATTAAAACAAAGAGTAGAATAGCAGAGAAGAATGAAAGAATAGTGTTAGGAAAAACTATGTAACAACTAACCATTTAAAGGAAAAAAGATAAATCATTTGAAACCTTAAAGATATTTCTATGTTTTCGTTATTATTTGAAATTTTAAAAAAATAAATTTGAAATTAAAAAAGAGAAGAAACTTCATTTTATTGCTAAAAAAAGATAAATCATTATCTTTTTTTTAATAAAAATTATCTATTTTAATGAAAAAGATAAATATTTGAATATCCCAATTTTATTATTTGTATATCTTAATTTTCATTACTCTCATTTTACCTTCGTCATTTTTCAGTTGTTTGAAATAAATTTTACTTCACAATTTCATTTAATAATTAACAAAATTATAATCTATTACTTGATATAAATTCACGTATATCATTAATTTATACAAATCAATAATGCAACATTTTTTTTGTTAACTATCATTTAGATTATTCTCTTGTTTAATCATCTTATAGTTGGAAAAAGATAAATCACATCTTTGTTAATAATAATATTTTTTATTATTAATCATTATCCTTTTTAATGAAAAAGATAAATATTTGTATATTCTAATTTGTATAATTATAAATGTAAACCATAGGAACAACACAATAAGAGGGGTTGAATTGTGTTGTTAGGAAAAACTAAACCTTTTAAAAAAAAATTGAGAACAGGTATTATCTGTTAGACAAACGATGAGTAAATTTTTAAAAAATTAAAACAAAGAGAGATATATAACACAAAGACACAGAAATTTATATTGGTTGGTCTCATCCCAGAGACTACATCCAGTTCTTGGTACACCACCAAGTCCTACTGTAACACCCATTTATATTAAATATAATTCATATTAATTTAGTTATTAAGTTTAAGTAAATGAAAATGCGTGTAAAATTTTTTCACTTTAAAAAAAAAACTCCAACTTAACAAATTTAGAAATGGTAGTAAAAGATGAAAGATAAGACTGTATACACACACACACATATATATCATAAAACTGTACATCATGGTTTGATAATACAGAAAACTAAAAAAAAATACATCAAAAGATCCTGTACAGAGCAGTGTTCATCTAATCTATCCCTCACACAAAAAGAAAAATACTATAGGTCTTCAGGTCCTCTCTCGTTGAGATGTCCTCTAACTCATACTTAGCATCACGGGACATTAATGTCATCTTCAATAATCACAATCAATCATACATAGAAGAAAATAATGGAGTGAGGTGTTTTGTTCTAAAATCATTTTTACATGTATGGTAGGAATCTACCATAAAACAAAGATAAAACACAACTGACAACAAAAGGGAACCTAAGATTCATTCTAAGTTGTATCAAACTACCCTTGATTAGGTATGGATCCATACTTCCCATTAGTGGGTAATAGTTCTCAACAGAACCTGGAAGTAACTGGGAGTACATATACTTCTCTCAACATCATCACGTGGTACAGTCCTCATTATCATTGAGGAAAATAATAGTCAGGATATTCATTTATAAAGGTATACTTTCAAACTAATCTTGGAATGCTAAGTAGTTGTCAGGGTTATCAAACTTGATCAGGTGAATATCCTGTCTCAAGGGCGCTACCCTGGCCATTGGGACCTTCACCACTCGATGCTACCCCCAATACCTCTGCAAGCGGGTCCCTGCCTTTCATTTCTCAGCGTACCAAACTGTAGCTTCCCTAGCAAGGTGCCATACCACTGCATGTCACTTGTTTTACATTACTCACTAACTATCAATTCCTAACTTCTCAAGCAGAGGTTTTCCAGTCTCATTTAATTTGAGCTTTAGTACAATCAACATTTCTGCCTTATTTTGCAGAAATTGCACAATACCAAAACTTTAACAGAATAACAATTTAGTAATCATATAAAATTTTAGAAGAATAAGGACATAATAATTATAATTTAATTACTAAAATTTTGGCAGAATAACAACTAAATAAATACATTTTAATTGTCTAAATTTGAGTAGAGTAACAGCTTAGCAAATGCATTTTAATTTTCTAAAATTGAACAAAGTAACAGTTTAGCAAGTATAATTTAATAATTTAAATTTGAGTAGAGTAACAATTTAGTAATTATGATTTAATAATCTAAATTTGGCAGAGTAAAAACTTAGTAAAAATTAAAGTTTAACATTAAACAATAATAACAATAATAAAATTTAAGCCTAAACGGTTTAAGGGAAAACCCTTTCTTACCAACATATAAAGTGATAATAATTTAGAACCAATCCCACTCCCCCCATTACCTCTAAGGTGGTTGATAAAGAGGATGGAATTGTTAGTGCAAAGCTTCTAGAGGAGAAATTCTACTAGTTAAAAACTAACAAAATTTTAACATGAAAACTAAATAAAAAAAATTTTAGAGAGAGAAAATTTTAGAAAGAGAAGCTCTCTATCTTAGGGAGAAGAAGAGGAGATGCTCAAAATTTGAAGGAGGGAGGGGCTATTTATAGAAGAGAAAGGGATCTTAGGTGTCCACCAATGACCTAAGTAATGATGCAATAAATCAAGTTTTAAATTTGTTTTTAATTTAAATTTAGGGACAAATATACAAACTTAGGGACACATACATCATTTAGGGTGTTGAATCACCCCTCCTAAGCTTGGGGTTGCTATATAAGCTGTCCTCAAGCTCCTCAGTGTAAATTTTATCTGTAGGTGCATTAACTGGTATCGATAAAATCGTCTAAACTTGAAAAATTAGCTTTTAATATCAAAATAATGCATTTTAATGCAAAACTAGACAATTAAATTATTTTTCATCAAAAGTAAATTTTTAATAATAAATTTTAATTTTTATTAATTTATTTCAAATTATATGTATTTATTTTGTATATTTAAGCTAGAAAATTCATAAAAAATCCATTTTAATTCAATAAATACCAAAATTTTTATAAAAATTTTAAAATTAAATATTTTACCCATAAATAAACTAAAATTACAATTTTTACCATTTTTGGATGTTAAATCAATATTGACTGACTCATTAGACATCTAGGGTAATTTGATCATTTTGCATAAGAATTACAGAAAATTCTCAGAAAATTTCCAAATTTTATTTTAATATATATGACATAATTCTAAGCTTAAATTGACATTTTGATGTCAATTAAATATTTTTCTCATGTCAACCCTTAATGTCGAGAAATAGGAACAAAATCGTCATTTTCTAATTTCTTCGGGTTCTGGCTCGGAAAAATTATTAAAAATCATGATTAAACAGCTCTTGAAATTCTAAGCGTAATGGTGTGGATTAGAATTTTGAAATTTCATCCCCATTTTTTAGAATTGCATTGTCAAATATTAAAAAATAGTTGAAGAATTGAAATAGGATTGTTATATTTTTCACTATTTTTCTTTCAAAATAAAGTTTTTATAATGAAAGATACTTAATATAAAGTTTTCAAAATATTTTGAGGTCAAAAAGTCTTTAGTTGGTTCTCACAGTCAATCGAGGGTATTTTTGTTATTTTATAAAAATTATCTCAATAAATTCCAAAAAAATTTCTAAAATTATTATTAATTATTCTAAATATATTGATGACTTAAAAACAATTTTTAAACATACAAAATAATTTAATATACAAACGTAGGTGTGTTACACCCATTGTAACTTAAACAAAGTTACAAGTATTCTTTTATTCAAGCCTCTTCAGGCTTAATGCAAGTAGTCTTTCACTTGCTTCTCTACGCAACACCCAAGTATTTTTTGATACAAAGCCTCTTTAGGCTTCTACCAATTTCACAAAGAAATGGTTAAAGGGTAAAGTATCACACTAAGATTGCGGCTTATCAAACGAATATACACTAAAGCTTAAGAATTTTACAGCAATTATCTAAGGCACTTGTTTCAAATGGAATTCACTTTAAGAACAGGAGAGAGAGCTTAGGCATTTAAGAGAATGAAAGTAGAAAATTCAACAAACGTTTTGTGCTTTAACATAGGTCTTCTCTTTTATTCATAGTGCTTTCCAAAAATGTCCATTGTGAGTGCTTTTGGAAACATCCTTCGTTTGTTGTTGTATAAAGAAGAAAGTGCATGTTGGAGCATTAAATGCTGCATTTAATGCTATTCACCAACCAGTCACATTGATAAGATAAAATAGTCTGCTTATCTTGTCTTTCTCGTACTAATTCTTGTTGCAGTAGATATATTTGCTTTTTAGTACTAATAAGTGTACTAAAGTTCCTTCTTTTCTGCAGAAAGTTATATCTTTTCAGAGAATGGTACGTTGATATCTTCTTTTTCTAGAAAGTAGGTATGTGAACTTCAAGACAAGGATTGTTCTTATGTAAAAGCTTCAAAAACAACATTTGGTCCAACAACTCTCGCTATAATTCGTCTATGAAGGTTAATCAGCATATATCAAAAGTGTGTGATCAGACGATTAAATAAACATTAGTCTGTTTGTTATAATCAAAACAAATGAGGATCTTATAATCGTCCTTTATCTTAACAAAAATTTGATAATTATATAAGTGGCTTTAAACGTAAATGTAAATTTGGTATTAATGAAATTTGATATCAATTTATATATATTTTAATATTTCTATTATTATTTGATTGTCATATTTCCATGTTTTCGTTGTTAATTGAATTTGATATGGTTGTTATTTTTCAATTATCAGATTAAAATATATGAGGATTATATATAGGCATATCTCTTGTATATGAAAAATATGGAGTTGAATTCAAATATTTTTTCTTTAAAGTACATGTTTATTTAAATTTTCATGTTTCCATTATTATTTGAAATTTTTAAAAAATAAATTCGAATTTGACAAAGAAAAGAAACCTTAAAATATATTATTATTCTTTTGTCTAATCATCTTATTACTGAAAAAAGATAGATCATTATCTTTTTTAATGAAAAAATAAAATATTTGTATATCCTAATTTGTATAATTACAAATTTGATAATTACATGTAAATTTAAATTTGATATCAATTTATATATATTTCTATATTTTTATTATTATTTGATTATCATATTTCCATATTTCTGTTATTATTTGAATTTGATATGGTTGTTATTTCTCAATTATCAAATTAAAACATATAAGGGTTATATATAAGCATATCTCTTGTACTCGAAAAATATAGAGTTGAATTCAAATATTTTTTCTAAATATGTTTTAGTTTGTTATGTTGGAACCAAAGACGTATGAAACATTTAACCCCTCAAAGTTTTGATAATAACAAGTGTTATTAAATTTTTGATGCTTTATAACAAGTGTGTTTCATGTGCAGAAAAGTGTTCATAAGAGATTAAACTATAATTCCTAACTAAGATGCGTCCAAAATGTTTTTGAAAACTTGACATCCAACACGTCAATTTAAAATGAGTGTCCATAGTTTTTAGAAAACGAGGCATCCAACTCTTTGCAAAATACGTCCAATCCATGTTTTCTAAAAAGTGTTCGCTTAAGATATTGTCCAAACCTTTTTTATACTAAGATATTCGCATTTTGTTAAGGTTTCACGTGCTGAATCGGTTATATCCTTGTACTTCTTGAAACCTATTCCTTATACATCTTGAAATGCTCTAACGTCTTAAAAATCTTTAGTATTTAATGAAAAGCAAGATTTTCTGATGTATAAGTATAGCCCTATGTAAAAGTTAGTCAACTTATCAAGGTTGAAATACTGAAAGAAAGAACAAAAGAAGGAATGATTAGAAAAGCGGCGCTGTGTGTAACCCCCTACTTTTGTATATTAAATTATTCGTATGTTTAAAAATTGTTTTTAAGTCATCAATGTATTTAGAACAATTAATAATAATTTTAGAAATTTTTCTAGAATTTATTGAGATAATTTTTGTAAAATGACAAAAATATTCTGGTTGACTATTGGAACCAATCGGAGACTTTTTGACCTCCAAATATTTTTAAAATTTTATATTAAGTATCTCTCATTATAAAAACTTTATTTTGAGAAAAAAGTAGTGAAAAATATAATAATCCTATTTTAATTCTTCCACTGTTTTTTATATACAATTCTGAAAAATCGGAAATGAATTTTAAAATTCTGACTCCCACCATTTTGCTCAAAATCTCAAGAGCTATTTAATCATGATTTTTAATAATTTTTCCGAGCCGGAGCCTGGAGAAATTAGAAAATGACAATTTTATCCCTATTTCTCAACATTAAAAACTGACATGAGGAAAAGATTCAATTGACATTAAAATTTAAATTTGAGCTTGGAATTATGTCATATATATTAAAATATAATTTTTGGGAATTTTTGGGAATTTTCTGGAATTTCTGTGTAAAATGACCAAAATGCCCTTGCGTGTCTAATAAGCCAGCCAGTACTGGTTTGACATTCAAAAAGGGTGAAAATAGTAATTTTAGTTTAATTATGGGTAAAATATTTAATTTTAGAATTTTGATACAAATTTTGGTATTTATTGAATTAAAATGGATTTTCTAGCTTAAAAATATAAAATAAAAACATATAATTTGAAACAAATTAATAAAAATTAAAATTTATTATTAGAAATTTATTTTTGATGAAAATTAATGTATTTATCCAGTTTTGCATTAAAATACATTATTTTGATATTAAAAGCTAAATTTTTCAAGTTTAGGCGTTTTTGTCGGTACCAGTTAATTCACCTACAGATAAAATTTGACACATGGAGGCTTGGGACAGCTGGTGGAGCACGTCCCCAACCCTAAAATAGGTGATTCACCACCTATTTGAGATATGTGTCCCTAAATTGGATTAAAAATAAATAAAAATTAGATTTATGACATAATGGTGACATAATGGATGATGTAAATATTTGGACACCTAACCCCCCTCCTTCTTCTATAAATAGGCCTCAAAGTTTTTCAGATTTTCACTCATCCTTTCCTCTCCAAGCTAGAGAGCTTCTCTTTCTAAAGTTTTCTCTCTCTAAAATATTTTTTATCTAGTTTTTATGTTAAAATTTGCTAGTTTTCAACTAGTAGAATTTCTCCTCTTAGAAGCTTTGCACCAACAATTCCATCCTCTTCATCAACTATCTTAGAGGTAATGGGGGGAGTGGGGTTGGTTCTAAATTACTGTCACTTTGCATGTTGGTAGAAAGGGTTTTCCCCTAAACCCGTTTAGGCTTAAATTTTAGTATTGTTATTATTGTTTAAAGTTAAACTTTAATTTTTACTAAGTTGTTACTCTGCCCAAATTTAGATTATTAAATCATAATTACTAAATTGTTACTCTGCTCAAATTTTAATTATTAAATTATACTTGCTAAGCTGTTACTCTGTTCAATTTTAGAAAATTAAAATGCGCTTGCTAAGCTGTTACTCTGCTCAATTTTAGAAAATTAAAATGTATTTATTTAGTTGTTATTCTGCCAAAATTTTAGTAATTATACTAAAATTGCTATGTCGTTACTCTGTTAAAATTCTGGTATTGTGGAATTTCTGCAAAATAAGGCAGAAATGTTGATTGTACTGGTGCTCAAGTTAAATGAGACCAGGGAAACCTCTGCTTGAGAAGTTAGGAATTGATAGTTTAGTGAGTAATGTAAAGCAAGTGACATGGCACCCTACTAGGGAAGCCACAGTTTGGTACGCTGAGGAATGAAAGGCAGGGACCCACTTGCGGAGGTCTTGGGGGTAGGCATCAAGTGGTGAAGGTCCCAAAGGCCAGGGTATCGCCCTTGAGTCGGGATATTCGCCTGACCAAACTCGATAACCCCGACAACTGCTCAGCATTCCAAGATTGGTTTGAGAGTATACTTCTATAAATGGATATCCTAAATTGTTATTTTGTTCCTCAATGATGACGAGGATTGTACCATGTGATGGTGTTGAGAGAGGTATATGTACTCCCAGTCACTTCCCAGGTTCTGTTGAGAACTATTACCCACTAATGGGAAGTATGGATCCATACCTAGTCAAGGGTAGTCGGATACAACTTAGAATGAATCTTAGGATCTCTTGTGTTGTCAGTTGTGTTTTGTCTTTGTTTTATGGTAGATTTCCTACCGCACATGTAAAAGTGATTTTAGAACAAAACACCTCACTCCATTATTTTCTAATGTGTATGATTGGTCGTGATTATTGAAGACGACATTACGCTCCGTGATGCTGAGTACGAGATAGAGAACATCTCAACGAAGGAGGACCTGAAGACCTATAGTATTTTCTTTTTGTATAAGGGATAGGGTAGATAAATACTGCTTTGTATAGGATCTCTTTTGATGTATATAGTGGGCTAGGTAGTATATGTATTTCGATGTACTTTTGTTTCTAACTGTTATGTATTACTCAAACCATGATGTACAGTTTTATGAAATATATGTATATATCTTTCATATTTTATTACCATTTCCAAATTCTGTTAAGTTTGGAATTTTTTTTTTTAAAACTGGAAAAATTTTACACACATTTTATTTACTTAAACTTAAATAACTAAATTAATATAAATTATATTTAAAATTAAATGGGTGTTACACTGTGCGTCAAAATAATATCTACCTTTTCGATACAAAACCACTCTCAGACAAGACTGTTGCATTCTCTCTCTCCAAGTTTCTCGAGACATGTATCAAGCTTAACGTGAAGGTTGTCCCATACATTTAATGCTTTCTAAGAATGGAAAAATGAACCTGAAGCCCTCTTTCTTAACAAACATATCTTAAAAGGCTATAAAAGCAAGACTTGAAGACTAAAGAGAATAGAGAACCAAATAATGAAAATATTTTAATAAGCTTTAAACCTTTTCTTGTTGGATGACTCTACTTGCTTTTACACTTTCATACACTTTGCTTTGCAAAGCTTTTTGTAACTTGTGCTTAACTTTCATATCTTCACATTGTGAGTTGATTTCTTGAAAACAAACTTATTGTTTATGAAAGCCTGGAAAGGCTTCATGATTAAAGAGTACTTGGATTTGTTGTGGTCTCAGGATAGATTATTGTTGTAAGGCCTAAAGAGGCTGTTGAAGAATACTTGTTGTAATCGGTGTTGGTTAGTGGAAATCCTTCTAGAAAGAAGGTATTGGACGTAGTTTAATTAGGAGTAAACCACTATAAAAACTCTTGTGTGCTTTTCTTTCTTCCTTATCATCACGTTTCTTTTGGATGACCTTTTTACATATATGATCTTAAATGTTTTGTGAAAAAGTTTTCAAAGTTCACAAACACACAATTCAACTTCCTTTCTTATGTGTTTCTTGTGCTTTCGTGATAATTATCATTGCATTCAAGATCGAATTCAAATTATATCATTTTTAAATATTTTAATCTGATATTTATATCTATATCTATATGGGAGTTGGATTTTTGTTTTTAAGTGATAATTAATTTATTTTTATTTGTAAATATGTTTTAATGTGAATTTCCTTTTTTAGCAAGGTGTAAAGAATAGTACCTTGGAAGGCATTACACTAGAGGACATATGGCAATACTTCCCTCTAAAATGAGTTGCAAGTGTATAGTATATAGGTATAAATATTAATATCATGCATGCAATAATTAGATTAATATAAATATTAAGTATAAAACATGTTAAAAGGGAAATAATTAGAGCAAAATTTAATTTACATAAGTACATAAAATTTATTCCTCAATCATAATACCTTAAATGGGAGAATACAATACAATAAAAAAATTCAAAAACAAACTGAAGAATGTCTATAAAAATAATATCAAGTTTAAATTCTAAAATTATATTATTGGAAACCACGATTTACTCTCAAGTTAATTTATTGAAAATATTTCATAATATCAAAATTGTTTTAATAAAATACTAGAAAAACATAAAAAACATTTTAAAAATACCATGAGTATATCCTTTTGATTGTTCCTCTAATAAATGAAATCTTTTTATGGAGTAGATGTGAGCCCTTTATGTTATATAAATTTGCATCATATTATATTTTTATATTATGTGTTATTATTGTTCATTTATTGATTAAAGACTACTTCTGTGAATTAGTTCTAGATTGATAATATTAATTTTCCATTGAATTATATGGTTACTTATGTTGATAATATTAATATTAATTTCTATATGTAATATTAATTCACCTATTAAACTGTTGTTGTGTTCTTACATCTCTTTTTATTATTTTGTATTTTTTAAAAATATTTATATTCAACATGGTATCATGACCACAACCTTCCGACTGTTGTAGCACTTTTGAAATTTGGAATCAAAACTTTAGGAGACAAACTATCCCAACTTAATCATGTATTTTATTAGAAACATCATTATCTAAACTACTACAACACTTACCCTAACTTTGTTGATCACATCTATTATCATCCTAATCATAAGTAATTAGATAAAGCAACACTTAATTGGTATCATTTTGGATTAGTGCTAGAGGACATCTTAAAACCCGTGTTAACTTAGTAGCTCAACTTGACTGATCAAGCTTGTATCATTTAATCTGAATGCACACTGTTTGGTAAAGTTGTTTGGTATTGAACACATGCTACTAAGTGAAAGCTCTAAGGTGTATGTGTAATTTTTTTGTTTTAGAGAAAAATGTTGCCAACAATATTTGATCCTAGAATTCAAGACTTTGTAAAGGAGAATGGGTCACTAAGGTGAAGCATTTTTATAGTTCAAAAATACATAATATATTATATATGTTTATCTTTATTATGAAATTTATATATTTAATGTATACCAATTAATGTGGTTCAAGCAATTGCTTGCTAGTTCAACTACTAACCCATTAAGTTAGTACCTCAATTGAGTCGATAATCAATCCAAGTATGATAATACTGGTTTGATTATTGAGCCTTTTATCATCCTTTCCAATTTAGAATAATTATAAGAGATTAATTAAATTATCATTAATTCTTATTAATTTATAATCTTATTCTTACATTTTGACCATAATAACAAGCTAAAATAGAAATTTTGAGCTTCTAGTCTCATTATGATTTTTGTTGTTGAAAAAAAAATTATTCATGGTTTTCCTAATCCATTTTTTTATATTTGGACAAATTATTATTTTGTTTATTTAGATTGTTTTTTTGCTAAAGACACATTTTTTCAGTATTATATGATAAAATTTTGAAAAATATTTCTCTCTTCCTCAAGTTTGAAACTTGTTAGATCAATACGTAAAAATTTCTTTTCAACAAACCACAAACACAACTCAGAATAACATCAAGATATAAACTTTACAAAAAATGGAAAATTTTAACAAAGATCACGATCAAACAAAGAATAAACTCTTAGACAACAAAAAAAGAGATTAATTAGAATGCATGGTAAGATTATTGATTTTTATAATAAGAGTAAATTACATTGACATCTTTTGAGAATTTTTCAGATTATACACAATCTCTCTATTGATTTAACATTTACAACAACTTCTCTTATAGGGGTACACGATGTAATATTTTCAAACAATTAAGGGAGGTAGTGTAATGTACAAGGGGTGTTAGTGTAATGTTTTTCAAACAATTAAGGAGGTTAGTGTAGGGATAAAAAAAGGACGGGTATCATATGTAATCTGAAAAATTTAGGGAGTGTTGGTATAATTTACTCTTATAATAATTACTTTAAAAATCATATCTGAGATAATTCATAATTGATTGATAATGTAAATATTTACACTAGGACTGTATCAAAAGTAATCTAAAAAAACCCAAACATTTTTTGAGAAGAATTAAATTTACTTTTAATCTTTGTAAAATGAATGAATTTTGGTTTTGGTTCCTAAAATATTTTTCCTTGATTTTTATCCCTCTAAATTTTGAAATCATTGTTTTGGTCCTTGTAACATAAGCGAATTTTGGTTTTGGTTGCTGTAAAATATTTTTCCATTGGTTTTCATCTCTCCAAAATTTGAAATCATTATTTTTAAT
Organism: Spatholobus suberectus; assembly: GCA_004329165.1. Lineage (NCBI taxonomy): Eukaryota > Viridiplantae > Streptophyta > Magnoliopsida > Fabales > Fabaceae > Spatholobus > Spatholobus suberectus. Next base: position 29,340,646 of record CM014732.1, on the reverse strand, counting down.
TCCTAGCATTCATTTTAGGACCAATAAATAACACTTATTTTAGGGTTCAATTTTTTTTGGGAGTATCATGTTGGCATGACACCACAATATGCATTATTAGGTGTCACTTAAGATGGTCACCTGACCTTCTGTTAGACACACAAACAGTTAACTAATGTTATATGAGACAGTAGGGACCAAAATTATTGGTTTTAGAATTTAGAAAGATGAAAAATAAAGAGGAACTTTTATGCGGACCAAAACCAAAATCTGCCCATTTTATATGAATTCAAAATACATTTAACCCTTTTAAGAAATTTTTAGCAATTGAGCAACCCAAATCATAGGAATATTACAAAAGAACACATCAATATACAAAAGGCACTGTTTTACACGTCGCGAGATCGCTATGACTTCGTTCACTCATGGAAGACCCCAACATTAGTCAGTTGTCCATATCTCTAGTTTCAAGGAGGAGGACTTGTTTTGAAGCCTTGCAATAATAGATTGTACGATTAAAGTTATGGTCAATTAGCAGACAATTTGATGTATTAGGATATGCCCCTCCCTTTTTGATTGTATTTTGGTATTTTTCTCTTAACATTTGATTATGGAATATACTTAGTTATTTTGAAATACTTTGGTTTTCATACTTATACTTCAAAGTATGGTTTGAAGCATCGTGTGATGCAATATAGTATTTATCATTTTATTTCTATACATGAGGTATTATTCAGTTATCATGATAGGTATTATTCAGTTATCATGATACAATTTGTTTTAAATCATGTTGAAGATTTTATGAAATACACTTACTTCGTTCTTTGCATCGCAAAAAAATTACACTTATTTTTGTAATCAAGTTAAATAATGTTTTCCTAAACTTGAATTATTTTCACATTTGTTGTTAGTTCAATGTGACATCAAGGGATTTTACAAGTGGCTACTATTGTTGCACACCATTATGAAGGTTTGCACCATTGATATCCAAAGCATCCTCAATTGACCTCAAAGACCTCCCATTTGAGCACAAAGCTGAACACTATCCTTATCTTTTTATCAAGAAAATAAATATTGAATTTGCAATACTTGTTTATGTTGATTATTTAAAATTAATAAAAAAAATTAAAGAAAAGAGATCTAAAAGATTGTGAAGTTCTTAATAGAAAAGGAAATTTCAAATGAAAGCTATTGGTGAAAGACAGAATTTTCTTAGATTTCAAGTTAAAGAATTGGAAAATAGAATTATATTTCCACCAATAGCCCATATAGATAAAGTCTCAAAGCAATTTTATATGGGTGCATATATCCATTGATTCCTAATGATTGCTCAATCTCTTTATGTAAAATAAATATTGTTTTTTATCCACGAGAAGATGATAAATAAATTATTGATTTTGAAGCATAATATCTTAGTGTCATTATAGAATTTTGCATCTTGCAAATAACATTAAACTAAATATAGCTTTTACAATCAATGAATTTATTAACAAGATTTAGTTCTATACTAATTTAAATACATTGAAATAGAGTTAAACATGTTCGTAGTTACTAATAAGTAGTTGGTCCTTAAGTACATGGTCAGGGGTTCGAATCTTGATTGGTGTGTATGGAGAAAACTTTGTTAGGAGGAGACAACCTACTTATGAGTACCAATAGATCCCTTGGAGGAGATTAAAAATCTTGATGATCGACAAAGATACTCCTTTGTAATCTATGCGCCACAAAAAAAAAGTTCATAGTTATCTTTGCAGTTCATTGGATACACATTTTATCCAAAAAAAGTGAAATCAAATTTGGTAGGATATGCTAATGATGAATATGCTTCTGATCCTCGTAAACCATGCTCACAAATAAGTTATGCTTTTCAATGCGGCGACACTTTTATCTCATGGCAATTAATCAAACAAACAATCATGGCCACCTTGTCATTTAGAAATATTGGCTATTTGCAAAGCAAGTTTTAAGTATGTGGTTAAGAACTTTAATCTAGCCCATTAATGGAGCATGCAAATTACGGATGCAAAATAATATTACACTAGGACAATGAAGCATGTATGTGCAAATTAAATGTGGTTACATAAAAAATGATAGAGCTGAACATATTTTAACAAAGTTCCTTTACACTCATGAACTTCAAAATGTAATGTTGACATTTGTAAAGTTCACTCAAGCGACAACTTAATAAATATATTCAACAAGACATTGCCAACTTGATTTTTCAAGAAGCACACAAATATAACTGAAATGTAGTTAAAGAACATTTCATCAAAGCACGCACGTATTATTGGAATGCATTAGTTAAAGAATATTTCATAATTGATGAGTTTTTTTAGGAAAGTTAATTACTACAATTAAGTATGGCTTAAACATATTTTTAGTTCCTGTAAAATGAGTGAGATTTGGTTTTACTCCTTATAATTTTTTTTTCTTTGGTTTTCATCCTCAAAAAACTAAAAATCATTGTTTTTGGTCTCTACTATTATGTGACACTCATTAATTGCTTATGTGTTTAATGAAAGGTCAAGTGATCATTCCATGTGACACTTACTGGTGTCTGTAGTATCATGTCAACATGTGATATCTCTAAAATTTTTTCTAGATTCCTAAAACAAATGTTACTTATCTACGTTAAAATGAACATTAGGGACCAAAAATAGTTATTTCATGTTTTAGAGGGATGGAAATAAAAAAAAATTGTTTTAAAGGGACTAAAACCAAAATCCACTCATTTTATAAGGACAAAAAAATATGATTTCAAATTTTAAAGGAATAAAAAACAAAGAAAAAAATTTGTAGGGACCAAAATCAAAATTTGTTCATTTTATAGGGACTAAAAATATATTTAAGCTATTAAGTACTATGCTTTTCTTTCTTTGCTAAATTTTGATCTCACAAGATTTTTCCTAACAAGGTTTTAATGAGACACATTTGTCGTATAGGATTATCCAAGGTGAAGTGTTGTACAACGCGATCATTTTGCATGTGTTGGATGATGGTTATCATGATTAGAAATTAAAGAAGACATTTGCAAAATTTTATGATTATAACCCTTATTATGTCTAATTAAAGTGTAACTGATGCTTATAATAGTACATGGTGTATTAAGAAGTATAACCCCTCACTATTTGTGTTTTGAGCCCTATACAAGGACATGCTTTCTAATGAAAAAATATAACTAATTCTTATAATTTCTTTGTCTTGATCTTTGCATGAGTGTCTTCACTCTTCTCTTTCTTTCATGTAAAATATTATCTCCTTCACAAATAATGTAAGAATATGCGACAAGGTCATAATAAAATTCTCCATTACTGAAAAACTACATCAAGAGTCAACTTTGAGGCCACATCTTTTTACCTAGTATTGGATGTGTTTATTAAGCATGCCTAATGTAACACTGCATTTTTTTTAACCTATGATTTAAAAAGTGATTGAAATTAATTACAAGAGAAAATTTAAATTTAGTTTTATTTAGAAAATTTAATTAAAACACTTTGTATGAACTTATGTGATAATTTTCGATGAAGTTCTAATTGAACTAGAATTTAATTGTACATTATTAGTGTAAAATTACATTTTGTAACTAAACAAGTAGTCAGAAATTTATCATGAGCCAATCCTAATGTGTCATTAACACATTTTTCCAAGATAATTAGCACCTATTTAAGGTAAATTAATTTTTGATTTACCAATTTTGGTTAAACCTTATCTTCCATTTTTAGTAAATCACCTTAACTACTTCTAGTAAAAATTTCAAAAGCTAAATCACCCAAAAATGGCATTGTTTGGCCAGCCACATGTAACACACAAGTACCCAACGTTTAAATCAATATTTTACCTATTGATATATTAGTCATAAGCCCTTAAACCAGAACGGAAGAAAAAGACAAAAACAAAAAGAACCCCCCTTAATGTCTACATTGACTTTTTTTCTTTACTTTTAAACCCCCTGGACATTTGTCTAACACATGCAGGATGTTGGAAAAAAAAAATAAACCCCTGAGCTTGCCTTTAAATAACGTAGCTTAAGAAAAATGGGACCTTACTTCCAGTAGCTATAGATGCAGGTGTGGGAGCAAAATATGTGGAGTTTGGGGCAGTTTCCCTTCCTTTCTTTTGAGTTCATCTACTTCCATTGATCTTCACCAAGTAAGGGAGCTTACTCTTTGCTTGTTTTTTTTTTCTTCTGCTAGTAACTGCTGGTAAGAAAATATTGAACTGCTAGTGGGTTTGTTGTTAGATCTTTAATGGTTGCTATGTTTGGGTTGCTGTTGGAATATGTTTGCTCATTATTTATTTATTTTTTATTTTTTTTTTGGCTTAGAAATCTTATGCTTTTCTTTGCATGCACATGAAAAATGTCATAGTATAAGTTGAGTGTAGCTGCTGTTAGTGTTGGAAAAATATGTCTTTATAATAATTTTTATCATGGAAGATTATTACTTGGTGAGTAGGATTATTATGTAGATCAGAATTGTATCTGTAGTATGGGTACTATTGTAAGGAATTATAGGCTGAAGATTATTTACTAGGGTCAAGATATAGTTGTTAGGAGCTTGCATTAATATCTAAATATAACTTTGAATATTAATATATATATTATAATCTATATATATATATATAGAAGGAGCGGAGTCCACAGGGTCTAAATAGACCATGGGAGAAATTTTTGTTATGTGTAAACGCGTGGTTTCGGAATTTATGAAAAAAAAAGTGAGTAAATTCATTTTATAATTAGAATTCGGAGGTCGTATCGTGACAATTGATAATATTGCATCCGTTTGATTGAATTAGTATATATATATATATATATAAGCTATAGTATGCCTAAGACGCTGTTTTCGAATTTACGAAAAATGTACATATACATATAATAAACGGGTAATAAATTCATGCGTATAGAAAGTGTTTCGTAGTTTTGATAATAGAAACCCTTTACAAGTGAGCTGAAATATATATATATATATATATATATATATATATATATTGTTGACACTAGGTGTAAGAGTTAGTCAAATTATACCTTCAATAATTTTTTATATAATGTAAATTTAACCAATCCAACCGTTGAATTTGATGTTCTTATTAATTAGATTAAGTATACAAAATTTCATACAATTCTAAAATTATTTAATAGTTCATTAAATTATTTTATTTTAACGTACAATATGATATTAAAATATATGTAAATATTTAATATTAGATAGCAGATTTAGAAAAGTCCAAATAATGTGAAATTTGATATACATAATCATAAAGATAATATCATCAAATTCAACGGTTGATTAGTTAAATTTACATTATATAAAAAATTATTGAAAGTGTAATTTGACTAACTCTTACACCTGGTATCAACGGATCCTGCCTCTATATGTGTGTGTGTGTGTATATATATATATATATTATATATATATTTTAAGCTTTTGTTTACAGCTTTATATATTTTGGTGAGAAAACGTAAACATATAGTGTTAGTTTTATAATAATAACAAAAAAAAAAAATGATTTCTCACTTCAATGAAAACTATTTTCTAACTAGAAAATAATTCAATTTTAAATCTAATATTATATTCCAGTTTTTAATAAGTTAGAGATTTCTTTTTCTCCTCCAATTCTAGTCAAGTAATAAGCTCGTGAAGTTAGATATAAATTATACTTATTTATTATAAGAAAAAAAGAAGAAGAAGAAACCCAAGAAAATTATAATGACATAAACTAGTACAATAGCTTAAGTATATATATGTACATGTAGTTACAAATAACATTTAATAATTGTCTTAAAACTATAAGGACGTAAGTTATTCGACGTAATGGTGAATGTCGAAAATAAGAGGAAAATAGTGGTTGGAAAATTCTAAGGGATCTTGTCACATAAGACCTTGAGAACAAAGTGATGGTTATGCTTAGTATCTCGTGGAAAAGGCCCGGCCTGTAAAAGTGGCAGACATATTGTTGACATGTCTAATCCACAAAAAAGAGAATCTAAGCGGGAATGTTGTTGGATCCTGACTTGGATCAAATACTATTTTGTTGACATGTATTCATGCATGACTCGTTGAGGAACGCTTGATAAGCATTGGGATGACTGGTGGAGGTACCTATAGTATCCTTGAGGATATACGGAGACGCGATTCCCCAAGTGATCGGGATCATTGCAAACCCAAGTCGTGGTGGCGACTACCCGCATACGTATATCCTGACAAAGCCGTAGTCGATCCAAGATCATTACCAATAATCCCCCAGTTGGTTTAGGCACGTGCCGCCTTCTTGCCCTACGGGGTGGTGTTGTTGATGTACCACGTTAAGGGATACGTATGGATGATCGCTCAAAGTTGTTGGAAATCTCCATAGAGTCATGTCTGCATGCATTGCGCAGCCATATTATATTGACTTGGGACTATATCTACTTTTACTATAGTATTCATGTAAATTGCTATGTATATTTGTTGTTTGTCTTCTCAGAGATGTGTGGAACATCATGGTATGTTATGGTTAATTATTTGTTTATAAGCTTACCCTTGCGTGCTTGTGTTTGACTACGATGATCGTGGCGTTTTGCTTATGGGAGTAGATGGCCATTCGGCGCCAAACGGGACCTTTTAGCATCGAGCTCGTGCCAGCTGTGAAAGGCCCAGGAGGCACATTTTAGTAGAGTGATGGTTATCTGTTATGTTCTAATAGGTGTTATGGATTCTTTATTTTTGTTTTTGTGATAGTGGACTATTATGAGTTGCTTTGAGAGGATTGGCATACCCCATCATGCCCTTCTAGGGTTGTTGGGCGTGCATCTGAGTATAGGCACTTGTTTCGTGGAGGGTGACGCCCACGGATGGGTTTTGACAAGGCCAAAGACTGATGAGGATGCTCCTTCCACCTCTAATCACTGTCCTTGATAAGAGTAGGATGTAGTTGTGGCCAGCTAGGGAGTATATGTCATATAGTAGACTTCTCCGCTCTCATTTTTTATGTATTAACTTTTTTGAGTTGTACTTGATGGCCATGTATGCTTTGTTTTGAGATACTTAGATCTTCTACTTATGAGATTGTAGTGCCATGAGGCACCATATTTTATTTCCGTTGTTGTGCTATCTATGCGTATTATCTAGTACATTATATGCTTATGTGTTGGAACTTTTAGATATTTTCGTTTTGGAAATTGAAAAATAAAACACAAAAGATTTACACATATTTTCATTAAATAAATTAATAAGAGATTTCAAAAATTTAAAATTGAATATTTTCGTAGTGATTGCTAAATCAATACTATGTAGCAACAGCGGGTCGTTACACCTAAGATTCAGTGCTACAATGCATAATTTTTCTTTGAGTAAATTACATTGACACTTTTTGAGATTGTTTTTAGATTGCACATGATATTCCTCCTTTTTTAATCCCTACACTAACCCCCTTAATTGTTTGAAAAATATTATACTGACATCTTTTATATATTACACTAACCTCCTTAATTGTTTGAAAAACATTGCATCGTGTACTTCTATAAGGGAGGTTGTTGTAAATATTAAAAAAGCAGAAAAATTATGTACAATCTAAAAAAATCCAAGGATGTCAGTGTAATTTACTCTTTTTCTTTTTTTAGATGACATAATCTTAATTGGACAATAAATAGAGAAAATAAATGGGAAATTAAAGATGTGGAAACAAATTTTGAAAGATTTAACTTTTGTTTAAGTAGGAGTATGATGAAGTATATGAAATATAAACTTGGTAAGAAATGTATCAATCTTCACTGAGAGGCAAAAATTAGAGACTATACTTTATCACAAGTCATATGATTTAAGTATATTTGGTTCATCGTTCAAGAAGATAAAGAAATAGGAAGAGATGTAAACCATAGAATTTAAGTAGAGGATGAAATAGAATAGTGCCTCAATTGTTGTTTGTGATAAAAAAAGAAGTATTGCACGAGTTTAAGGAAACAAATTAATGTACTCCTTAAAAACCTGCCATGTTGTAGGAAACTAAGTGCTAGATGATAAAAAGTTAACAAAAGAATAAGTGAATATAATAAAAATGAGAATGTTGCATTAGATAAGTGGACATATTAGACAAAATAGGATTAAAAATAAATGCATCATATGAAAAGTTAAGATAATACCTATTGTAAAAAAATGGTAAAATCTCATAAGTGGTTTGGGAATGTGTGTGAAGAAGACCAATAAAAACCCTAATTATGATAGTAGATCAAATGAAGAGTAACCTTATCCTTAAATGTGGCTTACTTTAATATTTAATGGTCTCTCAAAGAATCATTTAATACATTAGTAGGTCCTTAAACTTTTTGAAAATTTTAATTAGGTTCCTAAACTAAAAAAATAAAATTATAATTAGATCCTTGATGTTCTAGAATTTTTGTAATTGGATACCTGAAGTTAGTAAAATAGAGACAAATTGTTATTTTCCTTTTTGTGGTTTCAAGCCATAAACTAATTCCAGGGACCCAATTACATTTTTTTTTTAATTTAAGGACATAATTTAAAATTTTCAAAAAGTTTAGAAACCTATTGATGTACTCTATGAAAATCGAAAATATTTAAATTAATATAATACAAATTCCTTGAAAGATTGATGTAAGACATAAAAAAGAAAAATTAATATTTAAGCTCAAATATTAATTAATAAAATTCATATAAGATGTTAGTATATTAATTATATGTAAAATATAACATCATTATATTATACTTTCATCACGAATTATTGAATTATAAATAGTTTTTTTAATTATTTAAAATCAATTGACACTTTTCGTTCTTCATATTTATTTATATAATATTTTACTTTTTTTAATACCTTTAATCTAATTTTTTTGTTAATTTTTGACTGTCATTAAAATAAATATTTTAAATAAAAATCAAATCAAAACTAAAAAAAAACAAAGAATCACATTAAAAGAGATAAAAAAAATAAATTGACACTTTTAGTAAACAAAAAAAAAGAAGAATAAATCACCATTTTTTTCTCAAACTATTGTCTTTTCTCTTAAATAGTTCTTAAAGTAATCAAACAATTTGACCTAATGGTGGGGATTTGGGTAATTAGTATAAAATCTTATGTTCAAACCTAATTGCCGTCATTATACACACAAAAAAAGTAATCAAACAATTTAAGTAATTCCTAAAACATTAAATATTCATCAATTTAGTTTCTAAATTCATGTATTTCAATAAAATTTGAATACTAATTTGAAGAGGTTTTTAATATTTAAAAGACTGAGTAATATGATTTTGAATACTTTTAAGATTACTTAAAGAAATTTGTTTTATTTTAAAGATCATTTAAGAGGAAGAATAAATTTAATTGATAGTTTTAAAAAAAAGGTATAGTTTGGATGTCAATTTATAATGTTTCTGGAATAGATTTATAGTAAGAAAAAATCAATTAATTTTTTATGGAGAATGTAAAGCAATAAATAGTTACTTATACTTTAGCCAAACTCCCAACATACCACGCAATTTTGTTAGCGGTAGAATACATAAACTGTAGCAAGCAACCTATTTTTATTACCCGACGAACCGAGCCGCAAACCCGAAAGAGTTCGGTCGGAACTTCCGTCATGGCTTCATCTTCAAGTCCTTGGTAGAGTCGGAGAAGGTCGCAAATGGAGGAGGCCGGAGTGTTGCACGAACTCCACAAGCTATCGCGCGTAGAATCGGAGGAAACACTGGACCGCGTGCTCTGCACCCTGTGGTCCACTCGCAAAACGGGTCTGCCCCCTTCCGACAAGTCCCATTTCCAATCCCTCCTCAACCTCCCCTCCCTCTCCCAACTCGACCCCGTAAGTAACGCCGGCGCACCCTGTTCCTTCTGTTTTCAATCATCACGTGACGAATTTCGACATTAATCTCGCGCTTAATAATAGGTGCTGGCGTGCCTCCGCTCCCTCGTCAGAAAATGCGCGCACCAAAACCTCGCCCGCGACGACGTTGCGAAACTGTTTCCCCGCGATCTCCCGCTCCGCCTCCAAACCAGTTTGCTCTCGTCGTTGCAGAGAAACCGAGATCGGTGGAAGGAGGACGTGTCTCTGCAGCAACAGGTAACACCAAACGTTGCCCCTTCGGTGCTTTGGCCGCGACAAGAGCAGGATTCCATTCCCTCGCTCGATCGTACCGGCTTCGAAACGGCAACGCTGGCTGTTCCTGCGTTGGGGGTGCCTCCGTGCTTCCAGTGTCATGCCGTGGCTCCTTCTGACAACTTGGTAGGTAATTGGAAGCAACCGGATTCACTGCAGTCAATTTTTCATGCATTTATGCCGTCATCGCATTTGTAACCGTTAGATGAAAATTGGATCATTCATACTTTTGGTGTTATAAGTACGAAGTATTCACAAGCTTTGCTGATGATTCTTGGCCGGAACCTGGCTGCCCAGCTTTTGTAGAATTTTCTCTCTCAATCATTTTTTTTTTATTCACAATGCTAAATGGACAACATATACTTTTGAATGCATATTTTAAGTCTAATTTATTGAAATAAAATATGAGTTGTCCGATTTTTATTCAACGGTTCTGAGTTGTTAAATGTGTGAATACATGGAAAAATGATTGCAGGAATTCAAATTTGTACTTGCAAGATTATCCATTGTTGGCCGTCAAATGAAGATTGCATCGACTCGTATGTTATGTTTTGAAAAATTAGACTTAAAATACATATTCGAGATTTGAGTCATTCCATCTTCATCCAGCGGTTATAATGTGCTTAGTGCATGAACGCTTGGAAAAAGAGTTCCAAATAGCCTAGAGTAAAGTAAGTAATATTAGTCTTTGATTAGAAAATCAATTGTTGATACTCCAACATATTTATTATTTGTTATGAATATAATGTAATGTTAATTATTGATTTTATCATTAATGACCGAGATTATTTACTTTGAACTTGGCTATTTTAAACTGAGTAACTCAATGAAGTAAGTAATTTCAGTTGTTGATGAGAAAAATCAACCGTTGATATTATGTGTACTTGTATAACAAATTATGCCTGTGTTAAGATATCAATTTTTGATTTTCTTGTCAATGAATAAAATTATTTACTTTAACTCTAACTCACTTTGGAAGAGCCAAATAACACATTGCACATTTTTTTCCCTTTCTTTTGGCTATTTATTAAGTTTTATTTGTTTGTTTTTATAAAATAATATCGTAGGAAAACCTTCCTTGCCTCAAATCAATGACGTGGACCATGGAGAATCGCGGCTCATCCCCTGCAGATAGAGTGGCTATAATCAGCCTTAAGGTAACGAAGAAAGTTGAATTATGTATGTGTGGTTATTATGAATCAAAAGCTGCTTTTAGAAAAGCTTTTACTAAAATTTTGTTAGCACTGTTAGATATTTTAAAGGGCCAAAATGTACATGCTTTGTTTAAATGATTTTTATGGTTTTGTTGTGGTGTAAGATTTTGATATTGTTATACTATGAAGGATTTCCTTGTGATATTTGTTTTCGTTTGTAGCTGCATGATTATAGCAAGTCTCCATCAGGTGAAACAGAGGTGAAGTTTCGGCTCACAAGGGACACACTTGAGGCTATGCTGAGATCCATGACATACATCAGTGAACAACTAAATGCTGTAAGAAATTAGTTTAATATTTACCATGATTATGATGAATGATGAATGATGAATGATGAATTGGAGAATTAACCTACTAGACACTTGACACGACATTGAATTTGGCAGAAATTTAGGAGTCATTGTTTGATTTGAAAAAAAAAAATTATTTTCATTTTTAATTATAAAAATATTATCTTATTTTCATTTTGTTTATTGTTTTCAAAAAATTATATAAAAAACGGTGAATATAACTTTTTATTGTTTTTTGTTTTATATTTTGTTTTCTTTGTTTCTTATACAATCTTTTAAAAATGGAAATATGGAAATTGGAAAACACTAGATGACAATTTTGTAAATAAAAATAAAAATAAAAATATTATAATAAGAAAATAATGTTTTCTTATGTTCCTGCAGAACTTTTCATATACTTACTTATGGTTCATTTTTAACATATTATAATATTGTATGCGAGGAGGGATTGAGAGAACTCTAGGGAAAAATTACATGGAGTTGTGCTTTTCAGGCAAAATGTCTCTTGTATTGTATCTAATTTTGTGTCATTCTCGAATGTGTTTGCAGGTTGGGACTTCTTCCGAGCCAGCAAACAAAAAACAAAAGCAGTAGCTTGTTTTCCAGTAATTAATGCTATAGCTATTAGCTCCTAAGTCACGATACTTAGTAATATTAAGATAAATAACTTAACCTTTGAAACAATGAGAATATGAAAATAGGGCTAGTAAAAGAAATGATAACTCAGATATATGTTGTAATGGCATTTGCCATCTGAATATATATGGGATGTTACAACTGATTTTAGTCCTGTGATTCTTTGATGAATGCCATTAAGTAAACTTCCTGGTTGTTATAAACAATCTCTCTCATATAAAGATTTGTGAGGGTGTCTTGATGAAGCTTTCTCTTTTGACTCTTTGTTTATTTTGTGACAATGTAATAAATTTTAAAATTTCTTCTTCATGTCTTATTTCCCCCCTTTTTATCACCTTGCATAGAAATCAAGAGGAGGGATAGGAATTTACACCTTTTGCCAAGTATAAGGATATTAAGTGTGTCTGGTTGCACGTCTGCAATGCACGTATCCACAAGTTTTCACGTACAAAACATCAAATTGATGCAAAAATAAGTTCTATTTGCTTCAAAAGGATCAGCGTCATCTATCGCTGACGTGCAACCAAACGGACTATAAATAATATGGGAACCCAAACCATTATCCGCATACTGTATAAAAAACAACTTAAACTGCGGACCAAAACTTATTGTAAATTTTAAACAGCTGCAAACTGGTCCAAATGATGGAAGACAATCCGGAGGAAAATTTTGAAACTGAACGAGTTCAATCTCGGAAAAAATGGTTCCCTAAGCGCCCTGGCTTCCTTTTGGTAAACCATTATTCTCTTTTAAACGCCACTATGCAGAAGAACTAGGTAAGATTAAGAATATATAGAATGTCCCAAAAGAACTAGGTAACCAAAGCTGATAAATCAAAACAACTAGAAATGCCAAATCATCTGGGATTAAAAACACTACCTTTTAGAGGCTAAAACATTTGGGGTCCAAAATAATGATAACCAAAACACAGAAAAAATACGCTTAAAAGAGGAATCAATCCAACGTGCCAGCTATCATTTTGAGGCTGACTAATATGATGATGTCAGAAAATTTGGGACTTGATGGAAAAAATGCAGTAAATTTTTATAAACGAGCTCATCATTCACTAATAAATATCCAAATTAACATGGCTTGCAGTCATTCATTTGGTCAGTAGAGGCACAGAGCCAAAATTGAACACTGTAATTAGATTCTCCGGTGCTCAATTAACTAAACAGATTATAATCATGGATGTAATGATATTTTTCTTGGAGCAAACAACAAAAGATTATTGATGTAAAGGTGAAGAAAAAAGTAGCAAAAAAGGAAAGAAAAACAGAACAACTGCTTGCTGTATACACAGAAACAAAGTCCAATCACCATTTCTACAATCAAAGTATAATGTACAATAATCCAATTTCTTTTTCTTTTCTTTTTTTTGGACTACACAATGTGCACCTGTTGGAAATAAACATTCACCCTATATTTGCCAAATTGCTCACACTCGGGGGATAAAATTGAACAAAAAACTGCACGCTTCAAGAAATAAAACCAAAAACTCATTCTTGAAGAAACCAATCCATCAAAATTTAAGAAACCTGACCTGACTAGCCAAGACAAGATGGTGCCAAGGCTAGATACCCAAATTCCCATCACTGGAAAAAAAAAATAAAACAACATAAATAAGAAACTTACAACTCTTTCTTCTCGATCAAGGAGACCTCTCAGTATCAATCAGAATCGCTTGAGCTCGAGCTGGAACTGGAACTGGAACTAGATTTCCTACTGTGAGATTTTGTCTCATTACCGGAGCTGCTATTGGGTACATTTTCCAATTTATCCGCTGGAGTTCTGCCAATTTCCTCAGAACTGGTTGCTACATCAAAGAATTCATTCACCTTGGCTAAGCCAACTTCATTTTCTTCTACTTTGACTGAAGTGTCTTTCAAATCCAAGGGATTTGGCAGCTCCCCTTTGTTACCTTCTGAGATTTGTTTAAAAGCAATGTTAATATCTTCTGGAGATCCAGCTTCAACAACTTGAAGATCTGAATTAACTTCTAGATGATCTTTAGATTCTTCACTGACATGCTGATCCTTAATTGTACTTGGAAGGATGACCTCTTTAACATCCACTCCTTCTTGAAGCTGCTTAAAAGCCAAGTCAATATCTTCAAGTGATCTTGCTTCAAGAAATGGGATGTCCTGCTCAACCTCTTCTATCTTTACATCCTTAGGGAGTGAACTAAGTTGAGCATCTCTAGTTTTCTCATGTTCAATGTCAGTATGAAGTGATACACCAGCATCACTGACACTAAAGTCTCCAACAGTATCCAATTCTGACAAGAATTCTTCGTCAATTTCCTTCATATCATCAAATTCATTGCTATTTTCTTCAGTAGCAGGAGACATGGAGCCCTCTTCTGAAGGAACTGCGGTTACTAGAACTTCATTTTGTTCTTCGTTTTCAACTTCCCCATGCCTATCAATTGCCAAATCCACTTCACCAGTGGGGGAACTGAATTCAGGAGTCACAGATATTTCAGAAGTCACAGAAGAAATGCTTGGTTCGTCAATTGCATCAAGCAATTCTCCAACTTCATCATTGGAAGTGCCAAAACCCAGTGCAGATTCAACCTGGATGGCATTAGAACTCTGAAGAATGTTAAAGAAATTATGATCAGTTTTCTCATCTAATTTAGATTCTTGGATTGGATCAATAACCACACTTTTAACAGAACAAATGCAGCGCCAGCAGAGCTAGTATGAGCATTAGATGAAAACAGGTCAAAAGTACAGAACAAATTATTAGAAATAGTCAAAGAATACATAATTCAAAAAATTACTACTTGGAAAGTAAAAAAAAAAAGTTCTATCCACTTGTGCAATGAAACTGAAATTCAAATATATTCTTACTAAGCATCCTATGTGTTTGACATCTATTTGCATTAGTCATCGTTCTACAAAATTCCTATAGAAGAACTTTTCTTCTGTTTGGTGGAGCAAAGGCTAAAAGCTTGCACGTCATCACTAACAAATTAGACAAGAACAACCTATCCTATATGCCAACCTATCTGAATTGGAGTAACATTTTCTCGGTATTCAATGAATAGCAGTCTCAGTAGGAGATGGGAATTGAGATTTTCACAATAATACAACGGAAAAGATCAAGAAAACCAGAAAAGGCACGAGTTAATGTGTTTGTTGGTAATGAAAATCTGAGGCATCCTCGGAACCAATAAAATTTAGAGGAAAATATTTTGTTCTCCTTCTGCCTTTTGGGTATCAAAGAAAAGGAAAAATTGAACGGTAACTGCATTTTATATGTTTTGGATCTATTTACTAGTTTTTGAAGGATATTTAATCATTCATTTTCTAAATTTCAATGGAAAAAAAGTTAATTTTATTCAATATCTTTATGGGGTGAAAAAGAAGGAAAACAGAGATTAAAAAAAACATATTTTTTTCTTAGCTTTATCAAGAATGAAAAAAAATGAAATGACTTCTTTTGTTTTCTGCAGAAGACATATCCACATGGAATTAATCAAAATGTCAAAAACTTAACATGTCTCTTTTTTACACATATTACCCATTTTGGTACTAAAAAAACTACTTTTTTATATCTTACCATAGTCATCACAGGGAATCTATGCAAAATGTAGATTCTGAATATAAGTAGGTAAGATCTTTTTCTGTCTTCCCCCTTTAATGGGGAATCTTCAGGGATAGGGCATAGAAAAATGTGTTTCTTTGGGATGCAAATAAAATGGATAAAGGATAGACCAGTATGGAATTGTGCAACTGTTATTGGAAGTATAACAGTTACTGGCAGTGACACAATCCTATGATTTTAACGGCAAGTACTGATAAATAGCATTCCAGATCCCATAGGGATTTACATCAGTATTGGAATATTATTAATAGGATGTGCTAAAATCAAACAATAAAAATACCACTATTTCCTTTTAGGACATCATATGATTTTCCTCAATAAACAAAAGGACCCTTAAAGCAAAAGAAGTTAAGGGATAGATTATTTAGATTAATGGAGGCATAAATTGTGATGTAACTTACCTGACTTTCATCATGATCACTAGAAGATTGTGCAACCACTGATTTATTGGAGCTTGACAGATGATTCTCCAAGTTAGAGGGAGACTTCACATCAATTTCATGTTGACTGTCGGAAGTGAAAGCAACCATATTCTTATCCAAATCTTGGTGGATATCAAGTTTATCTTGCTCCACAGAACTTGACAAGACTTCATCCTGTTGAATCTGAAGCATGCCATCGTTATTATTTGATGAAATTTTCTCTGTATGTTCAGTTTCTTCAGAAGGTAGATTAGGATGAACCACTGGTGCTTGCCCTGCTGCCGGTGAAAACTGTAAATCCTGTGCTGCTGGCATAGATGAACCATTAGAAGAAATATGGTGGGCATCAGAAGCCACCGAATCCAGTATTTCATCTGCATCTTGGACTGACACAGACACATTTGCATTATCAAATCTTGATACTTCATCGGGCAGTGCACCTTCCTCCAAAGATTCATTATCTGATAGATGTGACTTTTCAGAAGCCATTTGATAATTTGAATCTGGAGAATCTACATTTTCTTGATGAAGAATTTCAGAATCAGCATGAATGTTGTCGGCTAGATCCTGTCCATGAACTAAGCCTGAATTAGTCACATCCTTTATTGATCCAATATCTGAAGACAAATTTGAATCCACGGAAACAGGGACAACCTGAGGCTCAGCCATTGTAGATCCATTCTGATCAACAAAATTTGGGGTAACTGCAGATAACTCATTTGTAGCAACATTATTTATATCCTCAGATTTCTCATACCTTAATTCATTTTTGGCTTCCATGTGTAGTTCGGCAGAGGCTGCTTGAGTTTTTTCATGACCAGAAGTATTACCTTCCAGTCTGTGATCATGCGCTTCAGACTCTTTATCTGCCACATTAGCGGTCGTTTCTACTGAAGCAGGAGGCATTGCCCTGTCGGAAAACTCCATAGCGGAATCATGAGAAGATACTGAAGGAATTGATTGGAGTGTTTCAGAAGCCTGTGGACTAGAATCATAAACAGGGTCTACGTGTTGATTGTCTTCCACCTCACCACTAACATGCTGGAAGTCTGATTCCTCTACGGAAGCTTGTGTTGTAATTCGAGATTCAGAGAGATGACCATCTCCTTGCTGCAAATTTTCTGTTTTTTCCATTTTCTCATCCGGTATGCTGTCAATTACTTCTGATAGCGAAGAATGGCTTGATCTTCTGCTGCTACCGCTCTCCTCATCACTTGCTTCTCTTCTCAAATGTGTCTCCCCTTCATTAAATTGTTCATGGATTTCAGCCTCTCCTGTTTCAGGATAGAATAACATCTCAGAAGGATCTTCCACCCCACCCAGCACTATTTCAACTTCATCATGACGAACATTGCTCTCCTCAACTTGTATCATCTCCACAGAATCATTTTCTCCAGAGGATTGGCTTCCATGTTCAACAGCATCAGAAGCATGATCAATGTTGGATATTAATTCAGTTTCTTGAGACAAGTCTTGCTCACTGAATTTCCTGTCATCCTGATCAATTGAACTCACAGATTCAGTATCTGGAACAGAACTCAACTTTGAATCACTTACTTCACTTGATTGCCTCTGGAATGAAGAATAGCTTGTTCCCTCTGAAGCCATCCTTTCAGATATAAAGACAGGTTTCCAATCATACCTCTCTTGCTTGGATAACCCTAATACTGATGGCCCCAAGCTGAAACTTTCATGCCTCCGAAAAAAGGCATCTTTTTGATGAAACACTGTGAACTCTTGTTGAAAACTGTCCCCCTTAAGATCAGGTTTTTCTTCATTTGAGTCGTACGGAATATCAAAAGGGTTTCGTCTAGGCTGTAGAATAGATGGTGCAGATCCAGGAATGGGTGGTAATCCCATGGCAGCATAGGAGTCATCAGGTAAATCAAATGGGTTACATCTTGTAGCAATAGGTGCAACATTACAAGGAAGGTCAGCACAATCTAAGTCTATTAGATTCTTCTCAGTCATCAATCTCCTTGCTCTTCTCCTAGCAATAAGATTCTCCAACCGTTTATTCCTTTCCAGCTCTAAATTTCCCAGATCCATGAGATTCTTTTGGTCGTCCTCTGTCCACTTAATAGCAGATTTGCTTTCATCCTCTTTGCCACCTGCTGCTTCTTCTTCCTCTTCATCATCACGTTCGTCAATACCATCATCTTCCTCATCACATTGGTTTTCAGTATCATCGTCTGATTCGACACTGTCATCATCACTTTTCTGAGACTTATCAGATGCAGCATCAGAACCATCACGGGGCACATGAGTCGGCTGTGGGCCATCTAGGTCTAGTAGCGGGTGGAGTTCATCAAGCATTGGAATGATATCAGCCATGGAAGCATCTGGTGAGGAGCTCTCAGCCCCATCAGAACCTGACTCCACCTCGTCATCGTCGTTTTCCACCTGTTTCCAAGATGAGCTGGCAGAAAAGTCCACATGATCTCCCGGAGTTTTCTCATTTTCAATTTCAAGAATATCATCATTCACTTTCTGAACCAAGACATATTGTTTCTCAATAGCCTCATCATCACTTGAAACAGCTTCAGACCTCAGGTTCTCCTCACAAATTTCCCTGTTCTTTCCCAACTCAAAACTATGGAATTCCCTTTCCCTTTCCACTTCCCCTATTTCTTGCTTCTGGGGCTGAATATCCAGCAAGTTTTCATCATCTGGAGGCAAGTCAGAAAATAAGCCGCAATCTTCTTCTGCCCTATTATCCTTCTCACTAACCAAACTTGCTTCATCAATGCCCCTCTCTTCCACATCACTCCGATTTTCTGAATATCCCTTCACAAAATAGCTCTCATCTCTATCAGCAAAAACAGTGTCACCCTCCGTAAACCCGGCTTGGAAGGATGAAATGCCATGAGTAACTTTCTCTTCTTTCTCAACTTCAGGCACATGTGGCTGCCCAAAACTGAGAAGGGTCCCAAGCAGAATAGCAGTGCAGACCAAAACAGGGGAAGCAGAGACCAAAACAGAAAATAAAAAAGGAAAAGATCTGTACAACAGAAGCAAGAAACCAAAAAACCCCACAAGGAATGGATGGTTGCAAGCTGATCTGTAACCACCTCTGATTGAAATGACAACAACTTTCCTTATTTTGATTCCAATTCCTGATCCCATCTTCCTCTCTCTCTCTCTCCTTTGATAGCTCTCCCCCTAATTAAAACCTGTTTTGATTGATCAAACATGAACAAACAAAAGGGTACCCAAATAAGATCCAATGATCCAGGAACACCAGTTCACACATAAACGAAAAAAAGTTTGGAAATTTATCACAATTCAAGCTTAAACGTACCTCAACATGAATCAAAATTAATCCCACAGATCAATCCAATCCCTGAAAAAACGAGAAATTCAGGAAAAAATGATGGGTTGATCACAGCATAACCAATTAGAGGACAAAGGGTATGAAAAAATAAAAAAATCAAATTTTGGAGATAAATGGCTCACCAGATATGATTGTGGAAACAAAAGAAAACAAAGGGTAATTGGGAATCCTGTGCTTTTCAATGCTTCTTCTTTTGTTTACTTTATGGGGCAAAACATTGGCAACAGGAGCTACGGGGAGCTGAACGTGTGTGTTATGGTATTGGCTATGTGTATTTGATGGTTTGACAAAGAGAGTGTGGGGCGGCACGAAAAGAAGAGAAAGAGGAAGATTGAAGGCGAAGAAGGAAAAAGAAGAAAAAAAAATAATAAAGGAAAAGAAAAGGATAGACAGCTATCATTATATTATTACAACTATTTTAATTTTTTTTTCTTTATTTTTTTATTAATTTTTTTTTTCTCTTTATGTTGCTTTGTGCAAAGAAACCTTTTACTCTGTTATGCTTTCTTGCTATTGTGAGATGTTTACAAAAAAAATCTGTGGGATATCCCTTGGTAATTTGGGTGTAGGGTAATCTCATTCTCATATTCAATTTAATACATGAATATGGTGTCCTTGATCAACCTTGGTATTCGTTTGACGTAAGGAGAATTCTGGAGTTCATATTTTAGTTTACCCATTTGAGAGTGAAAATACAATTTGATGGCTAATAATGCAAGCATGTTACAAGAAATGAATAAAAAAAGAGATATGCTACGCAACAATTCATACAATAATTTGTATGATAATATTTTTGTGTGTCTATCTCTCTTTATTATTATAAAATGCAATAAATGATATATAGGAGAGAGATAGATAAAAAAAAATATATTATTGTACAAATTGTTGTATGAATTATTATATAAATAGCATTTTTTATAAAAAAAAATCCAATAATTGACGATAAAAATGCATCTATTAATTAATTTTGTTTTACAATTTTTGTTATAGATTTTCTAATTTTTTTAGAGTCACATAGATAGCACAAATATTATTTATAAGAAATGTTAGTCACATACCCTCTAACACAATCTTTTGAATACGCCTTTTTTTATTGGTTAATTTTTTTTTTGAAAATTACAAAAATTTGTGGATCCTACATCTTATTTAATGACCATGTCTCATGATTTTGTAGTTTTTAATAAATTTTAACCAATGATAGAATGTGTTAACGAGAAGTGTGTCAGAGAGTGTATTCATAGCATTTTTATATATATATATATATATATATAAAGGAATTTGCTAACTTACACTCACATGATTTTTAATTGGAGTATGTTAGCAAGTTATAATTAAGGATTATCTTAAAATACACAAATAGTGTAATTTGTTAACATACTTTAACTAAAAAACAAGTGAGTGTACGTTAGCAAGTCTCATATATATATATATATATATATATATCTATATATATATATAATAAAAAAAAAACATGTGAATATAAATAAGTACAAAATTTATACACAAAACAAAATTTGTGAAGTCGTGTGTAAAATTGTGAGGATAAAACTTAACATGAAAATAACTGTAAATTCTTGTTTTACTTTTACATAATAACACATATCTCTAAACGATCGAGTTATGTTATATTTTTTTTCTTTAGATATATATATACAAGCATGTGCAATCAAATTACCTGATATTTAAGTGTTATTTCTTTATAGGCAGATGTTTAGTTTGATTTTTAAGAGCTTTAATTTAAGTGACACTAAGTGCGTGCTGTGTAAATCTAAATATTAGTATTCAATTTATCTATAGAGTTTAACGACTATGTACTGTTAGAGTAAAAAGTTTTACACTGTTAACTAATCAGAAATCACTATTAAAATAACTTTTAAGATAGTTATTGTAAAAGTCAACTAACTTACCATACATGGTAGTTTATGATTAGATGACTGTGTAAAATTGCTTTATACTATCAGTGCATAGTATATTTTCTCTCATCTATATTTGTAGTCACGAGAATATTGTAAGTTACGTAAATTATTATGAATAAATTTATTAAACTTAAAAACTCAAGACTAATCTAAATACTATAATCACCGTCCCTTCGTATATTTTACAAATAAAATTTAAAATATAAAGAATTAAAGATGAATGTTGGTCATGATCATTGCATCCTCGATGACATATTCCATAAAACGTGCTATTTTGTCAGCGTGTTGCTTTTTCAGATTAGTGGTGATCGCGAACACACTTGTATATGTAATAAATCTTTTAAATTCGATTCCTGATTTTGGCCGGCAAGTGAAGTCTTCATGTTAACTTATTGTAGTTATAACTCGTAGTTAACAAATAAAAATGATATTTGAAAAAGATTAAGGAAAATGAGAGTGATTTATCACAGAAAATATTAAAGTGGCAATCGGATATATATGAATTGAATGACTGAGTAATTAAGTATTTAAGATTCAATTTTTTCAATATATAGTGATTTATTCTTATTATAATTTTGATATTTTAGTATTTTTTTTTAGGAATTTCATCGCTTTCTTGGTCCTATAATATTTAAGTTAAACGTCTTGATGTATAGGTAATGGGCATTATATACTTCTTAATCTTCATTTTTAAATTCACATTAAAAAATAAGTAATAACAAAGAGATCATTATGACTATAATATCGTATTAAAATAATTAAAATCGCATTGTAAAAAGTTGAGAAATGTTTGAAAAAGTTATAACAACAAAATAAAAAATATTTACAAATTCATCTATTCTATATTTCTCTTTTTATATTAAAGTTACATCTCTAAAGTAAGATGATTGCAGTTTGAATTAGTAAACCAAATTTTAAAAATTATTCATTTTTTTACAAAATTATTAAGAGTTTAATTTTCATATATTGTTATTGTAAATATTTTTTAATTGTCAACCAATTAGAATTCATACTAAGTATGACTTTTAAGATAATTATTGTAAAAATAAAAAAATATCATACATGACAATAGATAATTAAATAATAATGTAAAAAATTTAATACATTTAAATTAAATTAAATTATTAATTATTAAACAATTGATTTTTTCTATGCTTTTTTTCTTAAACAATTCACACACACATACACATTCTTATAATATCTCTCTACCTTATGGGTAAGAGACAAATATATCATGAGTATTAATAGATATTAAAGTAAAAATCTCTCTTAACAATATTTTTTTTTTCATACACATGAATATGACTTATATGAGATTGAACCTAAAACTTGACGTTTAAAGTATTCATTCTCTATCTGCTATCCAAATGGTTATACATGGATGTATAAGAACCCACCTTTACTGGCATATGATTCAGAGCTAGATTATCCAACAATGGAAGAATCGCCCTTGGGACATTAAATTCTCTCATATTTATAGAGAGGCGAACAGTGTTGCAAATGCCTTGGCTACCTCGGCTCATCAGAGGCCATATGGGACGTCCCTTATAGATAACCCCCCTGCTTCTGTCTCTTTACCTTTGCTAGCGGATTCTATAGGCATTTCCATGCCTAGATGTGTATTGTCCTAGTTTTCTTCTTGGGCTCTTAGCCCTCCTTGTAACCAAAAAAAAAAAAAAGGTATTCATTCTTCTCCTGCTCAAACTAACTCGTGTAGGTTCTCTCGCTAGTATTTTAGTTTGTGTATTAGAGATTATAAATATTTATTTTTATATTGTTGAAATTAAAATATTAAGAATGTCTAATAGAGAAAATGAGGAGAGTGAGTACCTCACTCATTGACTTATATGTGTGTGTGTGTTTTGGGGTGGGGGGACAACTATTGTGAGACCAGTAGGTTATTGTGAAAAATGAAAATTATAAATACAAACCATATATTGATAGTTAAAATTATAACTTAGTTGCGAATTATATGACCACTAAAAAAACGCATGTGCATTTTTGTTTTAATTTTGACTATTTAAAATAAATTTTTGACCTAGAGTTTTGGAGTTAAAAGCCTAATTATTTAATTTATTTACACCTTATATAACACAACTAATTCATTGGATTATCCAATACAATACATTAAATTGACAATTAGCAAAAAATTGACGATTCACATCACTCCATGACATTTTTTTTAAATCTCTTTTCAACTTTGTTCTTTAGAAATTTACCTTTTAAAAATTGAACTGATACACTTTATTATTCTTTTAAGATTTTCATATGTGAGCTTTACCCTGAAGTTTCAATTGATAATAAAAAAATTACAACATGCCGCTATTAACCTTTTTGTGTTTATTTCGTTTACTTATCATCTAAAAGGTACCGAAATAGAAGGTGGTAAATGACAGAACCAGATAGTTGTCCAATTGAATCACACTAATAAAATGTTCAAGAGAGTAAATTGCAAATTGCACA
Source organism: Spatholobus suberectus (assembly GCA_004329165.1). Taxonomy (NCBI): domain Eukaryota; kingdom Viridiplantae; phylum Streptophyta; class Magnoliopsida; order Fabales; family Fabaceae; genus Spatholobus; species Spatholobus suberectus. The sequence continues at coordinate 29,316,693 of CM014732.1, read as the reverse complement.
CGAAGTAGAAATTAGAAAGACATTCTTAGAATTTACCAGTAACTTGACCCCACTCACTGTATTATACTTAACATGTACTATAAAGCATCAATGTCCTTGTTTTCCTTCGAGAATATAAGATCAAGATGTTATAAAAGCTAACCTACCAGTCTAATAACACAAGGACGTTACAGAACTAAAGAACTCACTTTTTGTCTGTAAATTATGCTTAGCCAGTTAGTAAAGGATCAATTGATTAGCAACCTTTTTCCTTTCTCTCTCTCTCTTTACAAAACTTTAGGGTAATTTGTAGTAGAATCTTATCGTACTAATTGGTATGATTAATTCTTAAGTTAGATGTTTCCCTGAAAGAGTCATGTGCTTTCCTTTCTGTAAAGGCACAACCACTAGCCTAGTCTAAAATGCTGATTTGATTATTTCATTTCTCCAGCTCCTTGACACCTCATCATGAACTAACAAATACATCAAAATGGAAATGCTTTCACTCTACTAAATTTTGATGTTTAAAGGAAAATGCATTTTTTGTGTTTGTATTTCCGGCAGAGAACACGGTTAGGACTTGGGCCTTAGTACATGAAAGGGTGGTAGGTGGGGTTTCTCATCATATCTTGTGATATTAAACAAACAAAGAGTGCTAGCAACACACTCTTTAGCATCCTCCTTCTAACACACTCTTTATTATTGGAAACTACGATTGAAGTGGAGGTTATTAAATAAGAAGTAAGATCCACAAAATTTTGTGATTTTTAATAAATTTCAACCAATACTAAAGAGTGTGTTAGAAAGTATGTTTGTAGCATTTCTCTTGAACAAATAACAATAAAAAACACTGAAACAGTGAAACACACCCTATCATAACCCCACTCCAGCAGACACAGAGAGAGAGAGAGGAACTGATGGAGGGAGGGAAAAAGTAACATGAAAGAAATCTGAACTTTCAATTTCCTGAATGTTGGTTGAAATTCTAATGCCATATGGAGCCAACTCAAACTCAATTTTCAGTGAAAAGGTGCAAGGACCCATGTGTTGATGTCTGCTGCTATGGACAGTGGACCATATGGGGCATTGGTTATTGAGTTCAGATGCCACTTTCAAACCAGCAGTACATACTGGTTAAGTTCAGCGTTTGTGTAAAGTTTGAATGAGTAATATAATTAATCCTGCCAGTGTCTAGTTCTCTTCTGATTCAGCTCTTCATGTCTTTTTTGGTTCATGAACCTCACTGGGTTCATATTGGGAGCAAGGCATCTTCCCTTGTGTACTATCATCTTCCTCCAAAGAACCAACTGCTTCATCACTAGATGCCTCATCCTCAGAATCTTTGGTTCCTGATTGCACTGATTTTTGAAATTCTGAGCTTAAAAAACCGGGTGATGATGAACAACAAGAATCATAAACATCAGACATACTTCTGCCATCTTGTTTCATTTTCTGAGCATAAGCTTCATAGTTGAATCCAACTGTATTTTTCCCACCAAAATAGGATTCCAGCTTGTCCATGTCAAAGTGTTCTTCCATCACCATGCGACTCCTTGGGTTGTCAGGGTAAACAAATATCACCTTTCTGTAAGTCTTGGGTTCTAGAAATGGTTTCACCATCTGGTACCATAAAAAACATGCTTATAAAACACAAAAAGCAAATATAACAACACTGAATTTAAGATATTTTCTTGAAAAACAATTTAACAGAAAAGTAAAGCAGCAAACAAAATTGTGGCTTGTCTTTCTACTTATAAATCACAGGACTCATTTGAACTATCACAGCTCACTTGAAACTAGTATTACTTCACTATAGTTGGAATATCATTCTCTCAGATTTTGTGTGTTTGGATTTTCATTTGGAAGTTGCTAAACTGACATTCACACATTCCAATGCAGAAAACAGAGAAGTAACTCTTTTGTCTCATTGGAGTGAACGCAAGTTAACGTAACTCTTTTACAAACACATCCTTAATGATAGAGCACAGTGGAACAAAAATAAACCAAAAGTATCTCCAAACTGGGAGATACATTATATGACTAAGCCCTGAGCAGATGTATGTACACATACAAATTCCCGTCAAGCACACATTTGTCTTCTCTTTCATGAAACAAGTTCCATGTAGAATTTTTAATTTTTATAGCAAAAGCTTTGCAAAATAGCCAAGCAATTGAGACAAACTTTTTCCCTATCCATTTCATAATCAATATCAAACAACATCAGTAAGCCAATATCATTACATGTATAAGTCTCATCTCACAAAACCCTCTCACTCCCTTCCCCAAAAAAGGACCCGTGATGAAGACAGGAGATATTATGATGTCATACCGTCCAAAATGACTCAAACACTTTTGGTGGATTGTAAAAGATTGCAAGGCCCAACCTCTCAGGGTAATGAGCCTGCAGGATTTGAGTAGCATCCCGGGTGACCTTCAACGATAAGCATGATGTGCTCCACCCTTGAAAATCAATAAGCCAAACCATCTGTTCTTGATTGGAACTTGGATTCCACATGGCATTCTCCAAACAGTAAATGAGGTACTTGATCTGCACAGCTGCTGTGTTTGTACTCTACATTGGATAAATGAAGTCTTAGTCAAAGCATTGACACTACAATAATGTTAACAACAACATCCAAACATCAAGAAGGCTTAACTGCTCAAGTACAACCATAAATGAAATTTGTGCTTATTCTTATCAGTTTATTAAGAATACCTGAATACCAGGTCTGATAACAAAAACAGTCCTCCCTTGCTTGTCCAAGTAATTAGCTTTATATAGCCCTCCTCTCTCAGCTTCTTGAGCTACATCATCCTAATTGCATAAAAAGTAAAAAAGGACAATATTCTTTCAGTTACAACTTACACGTATCTAGTTAACAGTATACAACTCATCACTATTTAAAACCTTCCAGTCATACCCTGGAATTCTATTCTGTCATTGGCTAAACAAAATAAAACCTGAGATAGAGAGAGTCACAGTGATCAAGCCACCGAAATTACTTGTTTGCATTGACAATTAGTATTACAAAATGATAGATTTGTCCTAGTTACAGTCAACCCATCTAGCTAACTTCTTTTTTTGGCTTGGGGGAGGGGGGTAGAAAATTGATTTTTGTTGGGTTTGAGATACATATATATCTAAGTTCGTAAGTTTTTACACAGTAACTTTACTACGAAGCATTTAGAAAACTAGGATATTTAACCAATTTTCATGCTTCATTCTATTCCAAACTGAACTCTAATATATTCTATTTTATTTTTTTTGAAAAATATAGATAAAAAATAACATTTGATGCACACCCATTGAATCTTCTCAGGCTTGTACTCCAGCCTCCATTTTATGGTGCCTTTCAACATCTTTGCAGCCTTCTTAGTATTGTAGTTTCGTGCTCTAAGGTATCTTAGAACTGATGCATCCGAACTCAGAACAGAGAACTTCTCAGCAATTGGACCAATTATCTTTATGACTTCTCCAATCTAAAAAACAAAAATGGAAACCAAACATTTTTCTACTTCAAAATTACTCCATAAAAGACCCTCGAACAACCCCTTAGCTATAGAGTAGTTTCCCTGCTCACCCAAATTCAAATAGAAACCAGGAAGAGAATCAATTATCCCTACTTGGCACTACTGACTTTTGGTAGGTTGGGGATTTTAATCAAAACTAATTGATTGTCTAACAAATAATATGGGTAAATGCAAACTTTTGGATGGAAGATAGAATATCATAGAGACTGAACTGATGTACAATTACAATACATCAAATTTATCATTTAATGTCAAGTACCTTGGCCTGCTGCTCTTCAGGAGATAAAGTTTTTTCAGCTGCACCTGATTTCAATCTCTTTAACGACATCTTTTCAAATCCCAATCAAGCTAAAACATCCTGAAATATGAAAACTAACAAAAAAATCGTACTTCCAAATGTTTGGCATGAGTACATGAATTGAAGTACTGCAGCAAAATTCCCTTTATACTCCAGTTAATTGCTGTTAAATAGACAGCTTCAACTTATTAAAAGGCACATTGGTGCTAAATGAGGAACTAAAAATTCCCAAAATCTCCATATTACAATTTCATCTGTACATCATGAAATTGATGAAGTATTTTCAATTCGTTAAACTTATGTTCATTATGTCTCACTTATTTAATGACTGTCTCCTTATTACTGTATCATGTTGCCATGTTTTAAAAGGCAAGAAAATGAGAGATGCACTCATTTGCTAAACCTTTCTTAAGGATAGATAATTCTTTTCCTTTGCGTGATAACTACTGCAAAGACAAGTGAAAAGAGAAGAATAAGATTTTCTCATCCCCCACCCCAACCCCAATTCCCTGAAAAAAAGAAGAAGAATTGCTAATAATTAATGGTAACAATAAAACCCTATAATCCCTCTGTTGCCATACATTTGAAAAAAAGAAAAAAGAAAATCCAAGAATTAACAATTTTCACCTTCTGAACCTAATGAAGAAAGAAAAATACCAGTGCTATGATATTATCTTTTGGTACAAGACCTCTGAGCTTCGAGGATGTTCTTTTTGTCTCTTGTGATGCCTAAAAATAATCTGGAAAATATTACACAAATAAAAAAGGTCATAACAGAGGATATATGTGATTATAGGATAACAAAATACATGTCTATCCATGACTGATGATTAATATTGCATTCCTGGGGTAATTATAGGTCACATTTTGATCTTGAAAAATGAAAAATAAAGAAAAATTAAAGAAAAGTAGAAAACGGATGCCTATGCATTTAGGCTACAAAGCTTCCTCAACATATAACCAGGACTAAGTGGTATTATTTTTGTTTCAAACACTAGTTAGCAATCTAGCACATCCAATTAACCTTCAAGTCTTACTTGGATGTCATTGCTTACTTTATTGAATATTGTTTCATATTCACCACAAAGCACCCTTTTCAATCAAAAGAACATAAATCACATGACCACACACACACACCCTATCCAGAAAGCATGCCTCGCCCCCCACCCCCTCCCCCCCAAAAAATAAACTAAAACCAGGTTGCCTACGACATCCATCTCATACTCAATAGTTCTGGCATTGGCCAAGAACAAGCTATCTAACCACAAGCCAAACAAAATATTTGCCGACAATTTATTTAACTCGAATCTACTCAATTTTCATCAAACAAACATGACACATCATTGTCTGCACAACGCAGCCAATCCATGAGTTCTTTTCTTATCCTAAAATTGCACCCCACCGAAGAACCATCTCATCCACTTGACATACCAACACTAAAAAGCAACAAATTAAAATAAAACAAAACTTAAATGCAATTCCTTAAGTATTTTTAGTATTGTTTTTCAATTAAAATTAAAGTTTCACTTCGATAATCAAAATAGCATTAATGTCAATATGGATTATTGAAGTGAAAATTTAATTCTGATCGGAGAATAACACCAAAAACATGTAAGGAACTCTATATCTAAGTTTTATCTATTATAATACTTGAAAATTCAAGTACACCGACACAAAGGAGTGAATTATGGCGATAAATTCCGACAACTATTACAATCAAGAAAGGGATAAAACAGACCCAGTTCAATTCCTTTTGTAATAGACCTTGTTACACAGTTTCACGTGCAATATTCCTCAGCAGCACTCTTGCGTAATATTGTTACATAGAATAACATAATTCCTTAGCGTTTGATTGCTTTGGTCGACCATGATTCAGCTCAACAAGTTTCACATCCAACATATAACACCATTAAATAGACATAACCAATTGTTGTAGCCAAATAATCATGTAAACATTAATGCCCCCATCACAAGTGTTACACCAGCGTAATAAATTCAAACCAACGGCGTCATGGACTCTTCACGAGGCCTGCAAGAATGAGCAGTGTATGCAATGATGAGGGCGAAAAGGGAGAGAGAAAAAGAAATCTTTAATAAAATATAAGTTTTTAGAGTGAGAAGAATGAGGATCACGGAGAAGAAGAGGTGAGGAAGGACACGTGGCAAGCACAGAGAAGCGTAATAATGTAACCAGCGGAAAATAGGTGCTTAAGACGCGGAAAAGACAAGAAATACGAAAAGCTTACTAGATGTTACTAGATGTTAGCGAACATGAACATCAGTAATGGATTGAGAAATTCGATTAGGGGTGTTTGGGAACTAATTTAAACCGTCAAATTGATTTAAAAAATAAAATTCGAATAAATTGTTAATAAAAATATTTTTTTTTGACATATTTGTTAATAAAAATAGTAAAAATTTAAAATATCCTACTTTTTTATTTGATTCAATTTTTCAGTTTTTATGTTTAAAATTGAATTGAACCACAATATGTATCAAATTTATTTTAATTTTTTAATTTTATCCTTTGATAATAAGGTATCTCATATAATAACTACCTTAAAAGTTATAACAACGGTAATTTTTAATTAATTGACAGTATAAATTTTTTTACATTGATAGTGCATAGTCATTAAATTTTATGTCAAAATAGTATTTTATAATATTGGTATCAACCAAAATAATTTAAATTGCGTTATTCTAAAATATCTCATGCATTTTTAATGGAATTTCGTATTGATGGAATATCTCTATTCTATTTAATCAAATTTTATTTGTTTATTGATAAAAAACAATAAAGTGGTGTCATTTTAAAAAACAAAAACAAGCAAAAGCTAAAATAGCCAATCCAATCCAAGTGCCAAAGATGAGATTGGATTGGCTCAAAATTTCATGTTATTCTCAAGTTGATTTAAATTGAAGTGTAAGTTTTTTTTAATGATCGGATCAAAGTAAAGAAATAGAGAGTGAAATGGTTTTTTGGTTGTTTGATAGAAGAAAAAATAAAAGGAAAGAAAGAAAAAAAAATATTTTCTCTTATTTAGTTCTATAGAAAATGAAAAAAAATGTATATAAAATGATATAAATATCCTAAATAAAGATTAGGATGTAACATAAATAAAGATATTTTTATTTTTGTACAATAAAAAAGCTTCTTCCTCTCCTTTTTCATCCAATTTTGGGTGGATCATAAACTTATGTGAGTTCCATATACATCCTTCCTTTATCAAGCTACTCCAAATGATGGAAAAATTGAATAATACATTGTTTTCTCTCATTAATTGTTTCTTCCACTCTACCGAATACATAAGTGTTAGTTTATTCACCATCTAAAATCACTTTTACATAGTTTGACACATGTTTCAAGGTATGACTCGCGGCTAAAATTAATTTACACATTTCTCACTAACATTCAATGATTCAAAATCAAAATTATCAAAATCCATTCTACTAAATTTTAAATTGCATGGACACTAATTTGTTATCATATTTATATTTATTTCGAACCCAACTAGCCCAATTTCACTCACAGACCTAGTTGATTTGTCTAGCCTAAATTCAAAGTCATTAATCAACGAAGGGTTTCAGAATATTCTAATGTCTCTTGCTAAGAGAAATTTTTCGCTTTTGCTTTCTATTATTCACGAGTAATTAAATCAATCAACGATTCACCCACAATTGGGTCCACCCTACTGTTTACTTTTATTAAATTAGATCACCATAAATTATGCAATGGTTATTTGTTTCATTATGGTGATCCAATATTATAGAGAGTGAATAGAATACGGAACTTGTGTTTCATTTATGAAGATACATGTTACATATATATCAAGAGTTGTTCTTAAAAATAAGGAAGCGTGAGCTGCGAGTTTGAAAACAAGGCTATGATACTGGAAAGATAACAACTGCACAACTTATGTATAATACTGGAAAGATAACATCTACACAACCAACGTATAACAAAACAAATAACTATTGCACAATTTATGGTGATCCAATATGCCCCCTCAAGATCAAGTTGCCATCTGCAACTTGCATCTTGGCTATAAGATCTGCAAATCTTATTGCTGGTAACTAGCTGATCCTTTGTTGAGATGTGAGAAACGTGCAATTTCCCAGTATGGACTCGTTCTCTAACAAAGTGGTAGTCTATAGTGATGTGTTTCGTTCGTGAATGAAGAACAGGGTTGGAGTAAAGATAAGTTACACCCACATTATCACATAGAAGCTTAGGAGGTTAATGCATGGGAATCTGCAGTTTTGAGAGAACATTGGTCAGCTACATGAGTTCAGTTATGGCGGTTGCAACTAAATTGTATTTAGCCTCTGTTAATGAAAAAGCAATAGTAGGTTGCTTATTTGAGAGCCAAGAAATGGGATTACCACAAAAAAATATTAGGTAGGTTGAAGTTGATGTGTGATCATCAACATTATCACCCCAATTTGCGTCAGTGTAGGCAAGGAGGTTGAAGGAAATAGGTTTCCTTGACATGATGCCAAAGTTTATTGTTGATTTTAGGTAGCGAAGCAACTGCTTAAGATGTTGCAGGTATAGGTTTGTGGGTTTATGCATGAATTGTGAGAGTTTGTTTATGGCAAAAGAGAGATCTGGTCTTGTTAGATTTAGATACTACTAAGCACCAATGATTTTCTTTTAATGTGTGGGATTTGTTGTTGGAGTACCATCATGCAAGATTAGAGTAGCATTTTGAGAGTGAGGTGTGGGTGAAGGTTTTGCCCTCTTCATCTCAAATTTCTCAAGAATATCTCTAATGTATTTGTGTTGAGATAGGAGCATGCTTGTAACTATAAGGATGAGTTCAACCCCAAAAAGTAGTGAGGTGAACCTATTTTCTTGATAGAGAACTGGTTGGATAGGGATTCAATAAAATTGAGTAAGAAGTGAGCATTATTGCCAATTAGTAAAAGATCATCAACATACACTAGAAAGTAAGCAAGTGTGGTACCCGATTCATATATGAAGAGTGAAGGATCACTCTTGCTTGTAATGAATTGTAGAATGTGATGAAGGATTTTAGAGCATTATACCATGCTTGTGGTGCCTGCAGTAGCCTGTATATGGCCTTATTGAGTTTGCAAACATAGCTGGGGTGCTGTGGATCTTTCAAACTAGGGGATTGGGCCATGAACACGTCTTCTTGTAGGGAGCCTTGAAGAAATGCATCGTTAACATCCAGTTAATGCATGGGCCATCAATTGCTTAGTGTGATTGTGAGAATGAGTTTGATTGTTTATGGCCTGACAATGGGTGCAAAAGTCTCTTGGAAATCCACTCCAGGACATTGTGTGAAGCCCTTGGCTACAAGCCGAGCCTTGTATCGTGTGACAGATCCATCAGGATTCCTCTTAATACGAAACAACCATTTGAAATCAATAATGTTATGGTCTCGCGGGGTGGTACAAGGGACCAAGTGCCATTTTGAATTAAGGCTTCAAACTCTTTAGAGATGGCTTGTCTCTAATAAGGGTGCTGCATGGCTTGTCTCACATTAGAGGGTTCGGGGTTCTCTGGTAGAGGATGGTTAGAAGCATAAAAGGCTGGCTTTGGCTTAAAGATGTTGTTTTGGGACCGGGTAACCATAAAGATGGCTTGTCTCCAATGAGGGTGCTGCATGGCTTGTCTCATATAAGCGAGTTCGAGGTTCTCTAGTAAAGGATGGTTAGAAGCATAACAGGCTCACTTTGGCTTGAAGATGTTGTTTTGGGACTGGGTAACCATAGGATAACAGTAAGTAAGTTTTGAAATAGGGTTAGTAGCATGAGTATTATCAAGTAAAGAAGGTGAGGGAAAGGAATCATTACCTAGTGGGGAGACTGAACACAAGGGAGCCTCTTGGGTGGTGTTTGTATCAGGGGTGATAGTTGTACTCGTGTTTGGTCCACCCATGGTTACAGGCTTGAGAGGTAGCGTGATATGTGGGGGCTACTGGGCATTGGGAGACTAGGCTACAGTGGATGATGCTTGCATGGTTAGGGAACTATATAGGTAGTGGTTTTCTTAAAAGTGACGTGTTTGGATGTGTAAATTTTATTTGTGATGGGGTCCAAACATTGGTAGGCATATTGGGAATGAGAGCAGCTAATGAACATGCATAGGCTAGAGCAACCAATGAAAGCAGCTTGTTGTTATTGTATGGGTGTAACCAAGGAAAGCAAAGGCATTGAAAGGAGTGGAGGTGGAGCGGGTTGTGGTCTATGCGATGTAGAACCTTGTAGGGCGAGTGGGTAGTCTATTGATTAAGTATGTTGCAGTACAAAAGGCGAAGGACCAGAATATAAGAAGGAGCTCTTTTGTTGTTTCCACAATGTGATGGTGCCCCTTTTCTGCTGTTACATTAACTTTATGTGTATGTGGTCGAGTGGTGTAGTGTGAGATCCTATTGGAGGATAAAAAAGGTTTAAGTTTGATAAATTCACCCCTATTGTCTGATATAAAGCAATAATCGGTAAATTGAAAAACTTTTCAACAATAGCCTTGAATTGAGGAAAAATCATTAAGACATTGATTTATTTTTTAACGGATACAACCAAATGTACTTTGAGAAATGATCAACAAAGATTACATAATATAAATAACCATCTAAAGACCTAATGAGAGCAGGACCTCATACATCTGAGTGAATAATTTCAAGTGGCCTTTTGTTAATGAGACTTGAAAAGTAAATGGCAACTTGTGGCTCTTGGCACTACCACAAGAGATGCATGGTAGGTTGGTGCTCATCCTTATTTAATGGATAGACGTGAAATGCCTCATAATGCGTTCACACGGGTGCCCAAGGATGTGATGTCATGGTGGATGTGAGGATGAGGTAGTGATGAAGGCTATAGGAATGGTGGTGGGATGTGGCATATGGTAGAGGCCATTCCTATGTAATCCTTACAGAAGAGGCACCTTTCTGTTCAGATCCTTCACCAAAAAATGATTAAAGAAAAATTCAATAGATATAGTGTTAGTTTGGCATAGGGATGACTATTTTGGCATAGGGATGACACAGACAGTAAGTTTTGTGAGATAGTAGGAACATAAAGGTGTAGGTTAGAAAGGTTTTACCAATGTGGGTGATAGGTAAAGCAGATCCATCACCAACTATGAGTTGATATGTGTCATTGTATGGAGTGGTGAGGTAGAGATGATCAAGTTCATTGGTAATGTGGTGAGTGGCCCCGGAGTCCACAATCCAATTTGTTCTAGGAACATGAGATGTATTTCTTGCATGATGAGCAGAAGGTCCAACATTGTGCTTGGGAGGGTAGCCATGCAACTTGAAACACACATTTGCTATGTGTCCAAGCTTGTCATAGTATTGGCAAGTGACACACTTTGAAGAGCCTGGTGAAGTAGGCCGGCCAATGGAAGGGGGAGAGGCGTAATTTGGTAGGTAGCCATGTTTGTGAAAGGATTGGTTTCCTTTGTGTGCAACATGTGCAGAAGCAATGGGAGAAAGATCTTTATCCTTTTTAAGATAGTTCTAGAAGTTCATCAAGAGATCATGAAGTTCCTCAAATCTGATTGGATTCTTACGAGTGAGAAGTGCAACAAAGACTTCTTTGTACTTGGGTCCAAGACCATTAAGGGTGTGTATCATGAGATCAACATCATCAAGGAGAAAGTTAATCACAACAAGTTCATTAGACAGAGATTTGATACTGTGAAGGTATTTAGAGATCGACTTTGAGCCTTAATGAAGCAAGATAGGCACTTCTTAAGGTGCATGATGCAGCCATGAGTTTTGCTTGCGAATATCTTGTTAAGGATGTCCCATGCTTCCTTAGAGTTTTTGACATTTCCAAGCATAGTGATGACATTTTGATCCACTGAAGAGAGGATGGCATGCAGGATGAGTTGATCTTGCCTCTTCCAATAATGATAGTCACAGTGGGTTAGTGAAGGGCACATGTTGGTGCCATCAACGAATCCAACAAGGTCATAGCCAACAAGGAGAGCATTAAATTGCACTCTTTAGTAAGAGGAGTTAGAACCAATGAGCTTGATAAAAAACTGGGTATTGAGCACTACAACAGATATAGTGTTAGTAAAGGGGATGGTGTGGGCTCCAGTAGTTGAAAGGTGGTCATGGTGATTAGGTAGGATTGTTGCGGTTAAGCAAACATGACTGATACCATATAGAGAGTGAATGGAATATGGAACTTGTGTTTCATTTATGAAGATATATGTCACATATATATTGAGAGTTATTCCTAGAAATAAAGGAGCATGAGCTATAAGTTTGAAAACAAGGCTATAATATTGGAAAGATAACAACTGCACAACCTATTTATAATACTGGAAAGATAACAGCTACACAACCAATGTATGACAAAACAAATAATCGTTGCACAATTTATGGTGATCCAATATTACTCTATTGAAATTCTCCCTAATTTTAGCATCATTGTGTCTCTCACCCTTGCACATCTATGTTCTAGTGACCACATAAAAGTAGTAGTATTGTCGTAGGAGAAAAAAGCTGTCTAGCAACCCAAATTGGCTCATAAAACATTATTATTTTCTCACACATGTGTCCTTACACATTTTGGACATTAAGCTAACTTGATGAAAACTAAAAATAGTAAAACCCATAAAACATGGATACTCTATTTTCTAAGGTCTTATACGGGTATCATGAGAAGGCAACGAATATGTGTTGGGGTATGTAAGAAAATTATTTCTCAAAATGGGTATACAATTTGACTAGTAACAACGTCACTTTTCCCCAACAACGACACCATTTTTTGGGTCAAGGTTAAAGATTTTTTCCTCATTTCAATTTTATTTTTTATGTTTGTCTTTCTATTTAATCAAACTCATTTATCCTTACCTTCAACAAATGAGAAAGTGATAGAGGTCTCGGAGGGGCTTAGCTATCTTGTTAATTGTCATTTAAGACTCTTTGTTTTTTGGACCTTGTTGGGCTTCTTTGTGTATGCACCTAAGTGTTGTTTAATTAAGTGTTATGTGGACTTTAGTTATTTTTAGTTTCTAGCTTATGTTTTAGTTTGCTTTGTTTGGGCCTACTATGATAAATTGTATTGGGTCTTTTTAGTTGTTTGGGACTTTTTATTAGTGATAGTATAAATAGGCCTTTAGGACTCATGTAAGAAAACTTTTGGCATTATTGAATGTTATTAGCTTTGTGCTACGAGAGGGTTGTTCCTCTTGATTTTTGCTTATAACCCTAGATACTTATCAAAGAATTCTATTCTTTGTGGCGAATCCTCCTCGACTTATCATTCCAAGGATTATGGCATCATTCTACCATTTCTCATCTTATCTATTTTTTTTTATTTTCTTCACTTTTTGGTTCCGATTTTGTTACTATTTGGTACTGAATTTTGTGATCCACTTCAGGTTTTATCATTTGGTATCTAGAGCCAAATTCAACACCAATTACACATCCAATTGTGCCAAATTTTCGTGTTAAGTTTGTACTGCAAGTTGTTGGAAGTGGTTTGTGCAAAACTGATTTCGTGGTTCCATTTTTCGATTTATGACCACCAGGCGGCCTACACAACCAACTGAGCGGGTACACGTTGATTCTACTGTTAGTTGCAAATCCAGCAAATTTGTGAGTCTTCTTTTGTTTGTGTCCATCTAGTCTTTTTCAAGTCGATTTCTTCTTGTTTCCTTCAAATTTCATGTCAAATTTTGTAGTTGTGTTCATCTTGTTCATATTGTGTTCATGTGTAGATCTACATTTGATCCACTTAATTCCATGTTAGTTGATGTTTTGGTGTTAGATCTATACTTTTTATGAGTTGTTTTACATTTAGATGCTTGATTTGAGGTGAAATTTAGTAGATTGGGAATTTAGATTGAATTTTGGAGTTTTGAATTTTGAAATTGGGGAAGAACACTCATGGTGTTCTTGAGGTGTTTTTGAGATTTTTGTAGTAAAACACTTGTTAAATCTTAAAATTTTTGTTTGGAGAAAGTTGGGGTGTTTTTGCAAATAAAAAAATTAAAGGTCCAAAAAAGAAAATATTCAAGGACCAATTGATAATTATATAGGGGCAAAAGTCAAAAGACAAAAAAATTAGGAGCCTAAGTGCAATTATAAAAAGTTTAAGGGCCAAATTGTAAAACAAAATTGTTCAAATTATAAAAGAAAACCTACCCTCTTTGGTGAGCTAACTCTGATAATGATAGCAAATTTCTTTCATATACTTTTGTCCTTATTTTGGTGGTGGGAATATACTTGTTCTTCATTTATCCTTAGTTGTTTGTTAAATCTTTGTCCTTGAGTCTTCTTTTTGTCTTTCTTGGCATTCTTTTAAGTAAACTTTCATTTCATTTTAGCTTTTATTGCTTGTCTTTAAAATTTTCTTGGTTTTGTCTAGAGTATTTCTATTCTTGGCCTCTTAAGTTGAGCTTGACATTCGTGACATATTTCACATTGAATACTTTCTTTATTAGAACTTGGAGGTTCTTTGTAAGAGCTAAAGAGGAACAAGAGTGGAAAAGGGCAAGTGTGCACATTATAGAAAAAGCCTTTAAAGAGTGAAACACAAGTGAACTTTGAGTGAAAACACCTAGTTGGGTGGTGAAGTCTATATTTTTATTATTTGTGAACTAACTTTTCTTGTAGGTATGGCTTCATCAAATGGAGATTACCTAATGGCGGAATTGTTGAAACTTGGGGAGCAAATTAGAATGGCAAATCATGAGTTTGGAGAAGGAATAGAGAGCATGAGAAGGGTGGATAATGGAGGGTTTGAAAGAATATAAAGAAGTTATAAGGATATAAGTAAAAGGATAGAGAGACCAGGAAAGGGGAGAGATAGAAAAGGGCATGAGAGAAAAGAAGAAAACGAAAAACAAAAGGAAGAAGAGAAAAATAAAAAAAGTAAAGGGAAAGAAAATAACGAAAAGAAAAAAAGGGAAAAATCCATACTTAGGTATTGATATGAGTTTTATGAGTGATCCATATTATAGGAATTTAGTAAAGGAATTAAATAAGATAAAAAAAAGGAGAGAAAAGAGAAAAGGAAATGATAGAAAAAGAGTTGAGAGAAAAGGAAAAGAGTTAGAAGAAAAAGAGATGAAAAAAAGGGAAATGATTGAAAAAGAGAGAGAAAAAGATAAAGAAAGATATAATTGTTCTTGTTTTTACTCTAACTCTTTGTTTGTTTATGAAGATTCTCTTGTGAAAGGACTTGAAGAAGAGCTTCCTAAGAAAGAATACAAAGACTTATATTCTAATCCTTTATTTGGAAGTGATGTTTCTCTTGTGCAAGAAATTGAAGAGAAGTTCTCAAAGGAGGAGTGCAAAACTCTTATTCTTTCTTCTAATTTGGATGTTGAGCTCAATTGTCTTTGTCAATTTGATTGTGCATCTAACCATAAAAATTCTTTTGTTTTGATGTCTAGGGAAGAATTATACATAAAAGATCAATGAGCAAGGCAATTTGGAGAGAAGGTGGATGCACATGAGGAACAATGCAACCATAGAGAAGAGAAAATTTTAACTTGCACCAACTCTAGATCCTATGTTTTATTTGATGTGCAACAACATGTGTTAATTCTTAAGGCTTATGGTTTACATGTTGCTTGTGATTTGCATGAAAATTATGAAATGCATGATGTTCATGATTTGCATGAACTATCTTTAGGTGGTGGAGCAAAATCCTTAAGATTTGAGATTAATGTACATCATTTGGACTTGTATGATCATGATGAGACTTCCTCTATGTATGTTGTTGTTTGTGGAAAGATCGAGAATGATGAGTTCTATAAGCATGATACACGTAAGCTTAATGATAGATGGATTATTCATATTCCTTATTCTTTTTGGATGGCTTTCATTTTAATGATGATTGATGGTCTCTTTAGGCTTGTATTTGATCCAGGAGGATGGATATATAAGCACATAAATAATAAGAGATTTGCCCTTTCAAGGGATTCAAGTCTTCATAAATGTAGGATTTCTTATTCCATTGAAAACTAATATTTTCTTTGTTTTTCATGTAGGAATAAAGGAGCTAAATTCGTGGACGAATTTCTTCCAAGAAGGAAGGAATGATAAAGGTCTCAGAGAGGCTTAGCTATCTTGTTAATTGTCATTTAAGACTTTGTTTTTTGGACCTTGTTGGGCTTCTTGTAGATCTTGTGTATGCACCTAAGTGTTGTTTAATTAAGTGCTATGTGGATTTTAGTTATTTTTAGTTTCTAGCTTATGTTTTAGTTTTCTTTGTTTATGATAAATTGTATTGAGCCTTTTTAATTGTTTAGGCCTTTTTATTAGTGACAATATAAATAAGCCCTTAGGACTCATGTAAGAAAACTTTTGGCATTATTGAATGTGATTAGCTTTGTGCTAAGAGAGGGTTGTTCCTCTTGGTTCTTGCTTAGAACTCTAGATTCTTATCAAAGAATTCTATTCTCTATGGTGAATTCTCCTCGACTTATCAATCATCGGATTGTGGCATCGTTCTACCATTTCTCATCTTATCCATTTTTTATATTTTCTTCACTTTTTGGTTTCGATTTTGTTACTCTTTGGTGTTGAATTTTGTGATCCACTTTGGGGTTTCATCAGAGAGTAACCTAATTAGTTACTTAAAAGGTATCTAAAAATTATAATAAATATCTAAAAAATTATTGAATATAATTAACTGTCACTAAAGTACTTGATATCCTAACTTCAAAACTTGATACTTAATTACAATTTTAGTTGTAATTACTATTAAAGTTAGTTAAATGGTATGCTTTGTCGAAATACATTAACCAAGTTAATAATGAAATGAACAATTCGGATGGAGTGCATTAATATAATTACTTTATTTTTCATATGGGTATTGGTGTTGGCTATTTTGTTGTCAAGATTGTGGATTGAAGACTTTAGACACTAATAAATACTAACGATGTGTTTGGCAGGAAGGAAAGAAATAAGTGAGAAATAGGATGAATGGAAATAGGAAAAAGAGAAACAAAGTGAATGAAAAAAAGTGAGAAATGGAGTGGAAATAAGAGTGTTTGGTTTATGTTGTGTATTGGACCTTGGTCGGCCCAAGCCCATTTCAAGCTTGGTCAACCAAATGCACCAATCACCCATTCTAGGAAAGGAAACTGCGGATTGATGGCACATACCTCAACAAGGGAAGGCACGAATTTCCCTCCCCATTGCCAAATTACATTCAAAGCAATCACGACCACGATTCTGCTAGTAATGCCATTACAAGTAAGGCTAGGAGTGTTAGGAATGGCATTTTCATACACCATACCACTACAGGGGCCTAGCTAGGGTGTGTAACTAGGTCAAGGTCCTTCGAAAAGCTTGTAAGAACAGTCTAAGAAAAATAGAAAAGAGAGAAATAAGAAATAAAATAAAAAATTGCCAAATAATCAATTTTCCGCAACATCACAATTGATTATTATAGACCACATAATTGATTATGTTGGACTCTTAATCAATTATGTTGGCCTCCTAATTGATTATGTTGTCTTAATCAAAGCCATAGTTAAAAAAAAATAAGGATAATCAATTGTTGTTTTCGAAAATCAATTATTTGTTGTTGTTATATACATGTTGAAAATCGATTGCAACAATAATAATCGATTATTTCTTCAATTATCGTCATTGCTATTGCATTTCCTCGCTATTTTGGAGAGAAATAAAAAGGTGTTCTCCTTCCTCATTTTTTCTCTACCAAGCACACTCACTTTTTTATTTTCCGTCTATTTCTTCTCTCTCCATCCTATTTTCTCACCATTTCTTCTTCACCAAATGAAGTGTAATGGATTTAGTGGGTATTCCTAGAGGTGGTATGTTTGCTGATTAGTTTGGAAGTCAACAACTTACTAAGGCTAAATGTTTGAACACACCAAAAACTTTGTCATGAGACAAGTTTCTTTCGGTTAAAACCTTGAACTAAGTTTAGGTAAAAAGGGGTAATTGTGGACGTGGATCCTCTTCGATCACTATACCATGTAATAAAGAAAGGGAAACACACGGGTCCAAGTAAGACCCTTTTGCGTCTTTCTCTCTTTCACTGCATATATAGCTATTAGTTATTGAAGAAATCAAGGTGGTTATTATATTTTCCCAATGTCCTCTTTCTATTCAAAGTCCATCATAGTATAATCTTTATATATATATATGGATTATGATCCATTGACACCAAGTGTTAAAGTTAGTCAAATTACACATTCAATAACTTTTTGTAGAATGCAAAATTAATCAATCCAACTGTTGAATTGTGTGATATTATCTTCTTGATCAAATATATCAAATTTCACATCATTTGGACCTCTTTAGATATGTTATCTAACATTGAATATTTACAAGTATTTTAATATCATATTGTACTTTAAAATAAAGTGATGTGATGAACTATTAAATAATTTTGAAATTGTATGAAATTTTGTATACTTAATCTAATTAATAAGAACATCAAATTTAACAGTTGAATTAGTTAAATTTGTATTCTACAAAAAGTTATTAAAAGTATAATTTTCAACGAATCCTGACCCTATATATATATATATTATGAAACCGGTCAAAAGAAATACAAAAAACTATTTTTTATCAATTAAAAATGTATAGTGACGCATAGAGGAGAGGAAGCAAGTCTTGAAACCAAGTCTTTTTTGTCTCTTCATTTTATTAATTTTCTTTTATTTCACTTTTGCAAGTCTTCCCCAAATAAAATATCATTTATTCATTTTTCAAAAGCACTAAGACCGTTGGTAATGCATAGACTACAAATACAAATAAATGAAGATAATGTATAGGTGACATTGTGGCTATTCATTTTGGAATGCAAGTGTCTCACTCCCATAGATTTTCAAATCTTCTGATTGTGACTCACTCTTCACTCTTCTCCGTAATAAAGTATCCTTTTTTATTTAGTTTCTAAAACATATAACTTACAAGTTAGATAGTGTTAGCCAATGCCAAAGCAATTAATGGAAATTATGGAATGCTCACGTTCATCATGTGGAATGTTAATGCTTTTGCTTTGTTAGGAAATGTAAGAACTTGGTGTGGCATCTGTGCTGGTATTTATTCTTAGATGACATGAGTAAAATATTTATTGAAATTTATAGATTTTTTAAATTAATTATCTAAAGGTAAAAGAATTGAATAGATCTTAATCGTCATCCAAAGTGTAATAGGCTAGAGTTTGGCTCCTTGTTTTATTTGCCTTGGAAATGAATGCAGCAGCACTTTATTTTTTTTAACCATTAAGGTTTTTTGCTTTTCGATGATATATCGAGATATTATTACAAACGTTGATTTTTTAGACCAGTTATAGTCACACTTAAAATTCATCACTCATCTGTAAGAATGTGTTTTGCTGCGAACAAATGTTCTTCCTCACAAACTCTCTTAATACTTTTGATTGATTTTGTAGATATTTTTATTTTTAAAAAATGGCTATAACATGAATGCATAAACTTGATATACGATAATTATTTAATAAACTTAGTTGTTTATTCATAGTACTCTTTGTTAACTACTTTTGTAAGATATGATATTTTGTTTTTCATTAAAATAAACTTCAGACAATTATTAATAGTGGAATTTAATCATTACTAATTTTGTTTTAACATGTGTTGAAATTTTGCCTCCCCTCCTCTCACATCTTTTAAAAAAAAAAAAAAAAAAACTTAAGCCCAGTACCTTGAATGCTCATAGTACTATTGTCCAATCAAAAATGAAAATTCTACCTCAGTAACTCATGGATTAAAAATCGACATTAAAAGTTGACATAAATGAAGTAAAAATCCAATTTTAATTAAAGAATAATACCATAAAAAACCAAAGAACAACACTTAATTTTATCCCTTTTTGGTTCTGTCCCTTGTGAAGACCACAATTGTTACATATCAACAATCCATTTTGCTTATGTTAATTCCAACAAAGACTAGAGGGAAAGAACTCTTATGTACACGTAGACTTCTATCGTTGCGTTAGTGATTTTTAAAAGGTTAAATATGTTTTTGGTCCCTAAACTTTTCTTAATTTTCATTTTTAGTCCCTAAACAAAAAATTGACCAATCTTAGTCCCTATACTTTTCCTCTATTAACATTTTTAGTCCCTGCTATTAAGTCTCACCGTCAAGTGATGATGTGACAGTCACGTGAGTTGTCACGTCATCAACTAGTCTAACGTGGCTACCACATCATCATTTTTGGTAACTTATATTTTTAGTCCCAAATCTTTTTACAAAATTCACTTTTAGTCTCTCAACAATTTTTTTAACAAATTTTAGTCCTTCATCTTTTTACGAAATTAACTTTTAGTCCCTCAACAATTTTTTGACTGGTCTTAGTCCCTCAACTATTGTTTGTCAATGTTTTTAGTCCCTCCCATCAAGACTCACCATTAAGCAATCATGTGGCAACCATGTTGGCAGTCACATGACTTGCTATGTGGACTATTAGTTAGATGTAGTAATCATGTGATAAAATTTTACAGGTTCAAGACATTTTTGAGCAATTCTAAGGCTCTACAAATTTTTTGGTGGTGTAAAACCATTAGAAAAAGGATTTGGAAATTTGGGAAAAAAAAATAGAAAAGGAGATGTAGTAAGCAAAATCAACAATCTCATCTAGACTTCGATAGAAAAAACTCACTTTGATCGGGTTTGGGCTTTCTCCGACTTGTAAAGTCGAGTTCAGGTATGTAACTTATGTATGTGACTCCTCGCCCCACCATCGTTCCCGTACCTGTCCTGTTACATTTTTTTTACAATTATATATATAGGGGCAAGATCCGTTGACACCAGGTGTAAGAGTTAGTCAATTACTTTTTCAATAACTTTTTGTATAATGCAAATTTAACCAATCCAACCGTTGAATTTGATGTTCTTATTAATTAGATTAAGTATACAAAATTTCATACAATTCTAAAATTATTTAATAGTTCATTAAAACACTTTATTTTAACTTACAATATGATATTAAAATATATGTAAATATTCAATATTAGATAACATATTTATAAAAGTTCAAATGATGTAAAATTTGATATACACAATCATAAAGATAATATCATCAAATTCAACGGTTGGATTACTTAAATTTGTATTATACAAAAAGTTATTAAATGTGTAATTTGACTAACTCTTATACCTGGTGTCAATGGATCCTACCCCATATATATATATATATATATATATATATATATATATATAATATGGGGAGAGATCAAATGACACCGGTGTAACTTACACCAACTATTACACCATTTAATAACTTTAAATTGGATAATTTTATCTCAAAACCCACCGTTGGATTGAAAGCTCCTTTAACATAGATTATATGTACAAAATTTTATATTAATCCAAAATTATTTGATACTTTATTCATATAAATCAAAATGGACGTAATATATACTTTTCAAAATATTGTAAAACATGAATCATTTGATTACTTTCTTATTGTTATTCAATTTGGACAAAATTTGACACAAATAATCTTGGTAATATGAAATTATAATTCAACAGTTGGATTGATAAAAATCAAATTCTATATCAAGTTATTGAATGGTGCAATAGTTGGAGTAAGTTACACCGGTGTCATTTAATCCCTCCCCTATATATATATAGGGGCAAGATCTGTTGACACCAAGTATAAGAGTTAGTCAAATTACACATTCAATAACTTTTTGTACAATACAAATTTAACCAATTCAACCGTTGAATTTGATGATATTATCTTTATGATTGTGTATATCAAATTTCATATCATTTAGACTTTTATAAATATGTTATCTAATATTGAATATTTACATATATTTTAATATCATATTGTACATTAAAATAAAGTGATTTAATGAACTATTAAATAATTTTAGAATTGTATGAAATTTTGCATACTTAATCTAATTAATAAGAACATCAAATTCAACGGTTAGATTGGTTAAATTTGCATTATACAAAAAGTTATTGAAAGTGTAATTTGACTAATTCTTACACCTGGTGTCAACGGATCCTACTCCATATATATATATATATATATATATATATTAGAATTAAGCTTTTTCATATTTTTATTTTTATAATTATTAAAAAAATAAATTCATTATTTTAATAATTAAATAATTTAAATTATAATAATAATTAAATAACAAACTTATAATTATACATTTAATTAAAAATATAATTTAATTCTTAATTTTTTATTTTAAGTTCTTTGTTATTTATTAATTTTTATATATTATTTGAATTAAAATATAATTAATAACTTAAAATATAATTTATTTAAAAATATATAACTAAATTAAAATTGCAAAAAAAAAAAAGACAATTTTCCTATGAGTTTATTCGAACCCTATAAAACCCGACAAAAATGAAAATGGATTTCAAAAATATAAACTCGTCTCTTTTAAACTTGAACCCACCCCACCTTTCGTGGGGACGGGGACAGCGACGGAGAGGACAAACCCCGCCCCCAACCTACTCCATTGTTATGCCTATATCAAACTAGTAATCCACATGACAAATCACTTGACTACCAACATAGTTGTCACATCATTGCCTAACAGTGATGATATTTGATAAGAGGAACTAAAAACAATGATAAACAATAGTTGAGAGACTAAAACTGGTCAGAAAATTATTGAGATTAAAATTGAATTTCATAAAAAGATGATGGACTAAAACTGATCAAAAAATTGTTAAAAGACTAAAAGTGAAAATCGAAAAAAGATTCAAAACTAAACATGAGTTACCAAAAATAATGACATGATAGCCACGTCAAACTAGCTTATGACATGACTGTCATGTCATCACTTAACGGTAGGACTTAATGACAAAGACTAAAAATATTAACAAAAAATATATATAGAAATTAAAACCGGTCAATTTTTTATTTAAAGACTAAAAGTGAAAATTAAGAAAAATTTAGGAACTAAAAACATATTTAACCTATTTTTAAATAACATTAGTGGTTTTTATTCAAAGTCAAATCCCATGCACAAACAAAAATAGAAAAGCAAGCCTTAAAACAAAGAATAAGAAATAAGCATCATTGGTTTGTATGCGAGCGAGCGAACAAACACCGTTAGTCTGTAAGGTGTTACTCAGTGATACCCTTTTAACTTTTCATTGATTAACTCTTCACAGAGAAAACTTAATCCCGCCCCATCATTGCAATTGCACCTACCAGACCTGAGGCAGAAAACTTTAACTAGCATCAAGTGAGTTTCACACTAGCACTGAATGAAGATGGATGAAACGGTAGCACATCTGCTATAAGTGGGGCAGCTTGGCCATTGACCGACATTGTTTCTTCCTCCAAGGTTGTAGGAAGATGTTCTCAGTCTACGCCACACTAAATGGACAAATACTTCAAGAAAAATGGTGATAAAAAAACTTCAAAATCCCTCTTCCGCTTGAAGTTCAAGGCTTGAAACACATACATGGGAAGTGGGACTGAGACATATCAATTTCAAAAATGAAAAAGAAACTCGATGAACACAAGAAAAACAAAGCATTTACAGAATAGGATGATATGCCTAGTACAGTTTGTGCCATTCAGAACGGTCACGAACCAAGCAACTGCACAAACACCATGCATTCTAGAAAGACCTTTTTATCTTTACAAACGAATGATGTTATCAATACAGCTTGATTACTTCGACAAGAAACTCATCACCAGAAAAATGAAATGGAAAGAAAGCTGTCAAGGTCACGTTTTGGCTCCTCAAAATGAAGGAATGACTATTCTTCATATACCAAAAGATGCCACCAATCAAGTCTCAAGATTTATAGAAGATAGAGCAGCCCAACATATACCAACAAGAGCAATCATGATATGCTTGTTTCATGGAATGCACTAACCATTCCCCAGACCAATCGTTCAAGGAATACAAATTCATGAGCATCAGAGACTAAACCATCGACTTCCATGTTTTATTTACCACCCAAAAGTCCAAGCATTGCAGTGAGAAACACGTTAAGACGAAGAGTTTTCATTTCTGAAATCAGACACAGTTTGAAAGCCTAGCCCGTTGCATCAATTTCCTTTCCATGATCATCTTCATGAATATTTCGCCTCAATCTTCTCAGCCATATGTCATAGTCCATGGGATATGGTGTCCCACAGAGACTGTCAACATAATCAGCAAAAGCTTTCAGCACGGTGGAGATATCACCAAGCTTCTGCTGAATTAATCTCCTTGACCAAGATGTCTCTCTCCACTGTAGCGCTCCCTCTACTGAATCTAGATCAGGAAAAACTCCACCACATGAATAATAAAGCATATAAACTAGGCTTTCTGCATCTGAAGCGGAGCATAGCTTTCCTTCCTGAAGTGCGTAAGTAGACGAGAAATGAAGATTCATAGCAGGGCGATCCCTATCTTCAAGAATGGCATGGCCCCATCCAATTAGAACAAAATAAGGGTGCCTCACGCCAGACTTTACACAGATCACATTCTCTGGCCTGATGTCTCCATGCCGAATTCCAGCAGAAGCAACAGTTGAAAGTGCTGATAAGCAATCATGGCAACATCTGATAGCTTCATCTGAACCAAACTGGCCTATGCGTACCATTTCAGCTACTGTTTCACCAACTGGACTAGTCACGAGAATAGGGGTCCCACACAAAGGGTGGTCACAATTTCCACCTGAGCTGGGCCGGCAACAATGACCAGGGTGTATGATCCTACCAGAGGCACTCAATTGAGGCAGATATTTGCTTGATAGACCTTTCTGCTTCATTATTGTCAATACTTTGGTCTGCCTCTGAACCTGATACCATAAATTCATATCTTCCCATGCTGGTTCCAGCTGGGAGGGATGAGAGCCCACATATAGGAACAGATTTTTTCCTGGGTCTTCAACGTGGGATGCAATGAAGTATGTCAATTCAGCAGTGTTTATTACCTCTTTTATCTGATAACCCTTTTGCCAATCTGAATCCTCCACCCATAATATGGTTCCTTCTGATATCATTGACTCTTTGGAATCAACTTTGACAGAATCATCCAGAACTTCAACAATTTCAGGGGAAACACTACGTTGCTGGTATCGAAATAGGCCATTTCCATTTACACTGGTATCTCCTAACTGCCTCTCAACTCTTCTTGTTTGGAGGCGTGAACTATGATCAGCAGCTAAATCCTCAACAGAGTGCTTGGGCATTCCAGCATATTGCATAATACAGTGGAAGGTTGCAAATAGTACCTGTAGAGCACCAATATCTCCCCAGTTTGCATTTCCAAGTTTGTTCCAGATCCTATCAATTGGAGAAACAGAAACTCTAGAATGATTTTTTACCCATTCAGCAGCACATTCATAAACATTATTCACATCAAAATTGAGCTTATTTACATCTCCTTCAACCTTTACAACTCCCCCGTATTGAGAATCAACTAGAAGAACAAACACTGTGCTTGGATCTGGAAAGAAACTTAGTCTACTTAAACTCCTTGCCAACAGCATTCGAAGAGCATAAAATAGAGCTTCTCCTAGAACTGATGGAGAAGGCTGGCGGTCACTGCCAACAGCAGGACCTCCAATATCAGGCCTTAGAAGTGCCAATTCAAGGACATGATCCCATTTTCCATGAGGATGTCTAGAGTTATTAAGCAATATACCAGTGCCACAGAGACCTCCAAGCCTTCCATTTGCAATAGCCTTTTCAGCCTGATAAAACTTCAAGTTGGCATTATACAAACAAGCCACAGAAAAAGGCATGGGCTCATCTTGACTCCAAAATGCCTCCCACAAGCCCTTTATACTTGCATGTAGAAAATCTTCAATAGCAAGATAAGCTGTTGCTTCTACAGCATCAGACGTAGAAGCATGAACAGCATTGGGCATGCGTGTAAGCTGCTGAAATGAAATCCCTTCCAATGCATAATCAAATTTTTGAAGTTCAATCAGCTCAAATGGAACATCAAATGCCTGCTGTTTCAATTCACATTTTTCTGTTACAGGTTCAAACCAGTCTACAAGTTTTGCAGTCAAGCTGTCACTTTCAACAAATTTATAGAAGAACTCCTTCTGATTCCGAGGCCTACCCCCAGATGATGCACTGGACCTCTTTGTCCCAGACCCTACTGATTCCTGGTCTGGGGATATACCTGTAAACAAGTATCAAAGTTCATTAATATTACTAAAATTATTGTTCATTTTTATATGAGGATAGTAAAATCAGGCAATCATTAGTTTTAAGTTGAAAAGATGGCTATAATTCTCACATGATCTGAAAATTCAGAGATAAAAAAGTAATGCATAAACTGACAGCAGAAATTCAATATAATAAAATGAAAAATATGGCATATTTGCTTACGCCTAGATGTGGAAGCCCACAACCACCATAGCATTTATTGAAGTGACATCAAAACAATCAAACATGACACATCCTTCCTTTAAAGGCTCCTTCTGGAAGATTCCATTGGGGGGGGGGGGGGGGGGGGGGGGGGGGGGGGGAAGGGGTGTGGTTTAAAACAACAGCACTTCCTTTTTTGACAGGTTAGTTTGACAAATAATACCCCTTTTATTATATGATCAGATTTAACATATCAGATTATCTAATGTGAATTTCCTTTAAGTCAGAAGTTTAAACCATGATGTGGTTCCAGTTCCACTGTTCCAGCTGAAATACAATTACCTAAATCCCACAATAATAAGGAAGTTTCATAACCTTTATTTCAGTCCAATTAATGTAATATCCAAAATAATGTAATATCCAAAATCAAGGTCTTAGCTTTACTAATTTAGTTATCTGCAGTTTCTACCTCACCAAAAGTGGATCCTACATATGCTGCACAGTGTACACATTAGAGGACCATATTTCTGCTTTCTATATTTTCAAGAGCTCTCGCTGCTTCACATGGACTACAAGCGCAGGTGCCACAACATAATAAAGTCAAGACCCAGTCTTGCAGAAGCAGAAACTGTCATTTTATCTAGCTTAAAAAAATCAAATTTCACAAAAAAGCTAGACACCTGTACTCTAGCACCCACAAGCAGTGCAAACATATTCTAGGTTGTCCTCTTCACTAGTGGATCCAAGATATAAGGCTGCAATTTGTTGGTCCTAAAGTACAGATGTTTTCTTTTTATAGTAATATTGAAACGGTGCTCACAAGAATTCTCCTTCAACCTTGCTTACAGTTCAAAAGTTAGAAAATCACAGATAAACATGGTGTGCAGACATTTGGTGCAGCCCAATGCTTGCTAATGCTGAAGCCACTTCTGTAGAGGTAAAGATAAGGAGAAATGGGATAATTGTTGAAGATCTCCTTTTCTATAAAAATTCTTTCAAAAAGTAAAAACGTCATTCTATCACCCCATTAAATTCCCATTTTCACATATACCAAACATGGCCCTAAGAACAAAAAACCTCCATCCCAAATACCATTTATAATAAAGGATAAGTAGGGGTGATGTTGCCTTGTAAATCTGGATCATATAACCATACATAAATAATCAAGATTAAAAAAAATGCACATTAACTTTTTTAAGTGGTCATGTGACCACAAAGTCAAACTAACTTTTAATCATGACTATCTATGTATGGTATAGATTTATAGTTATCATTTCTCACAATAAACAAAACCTTTTTTATGCAGGTATGCCATCTACCCCCTTGCTATTACTATGCCAAAATTCTCAATGACTTGGGTGTTGGAGTGTTTCCTTACATGAAGACCTCCTTCACTCACCAGAGAAACCACTGACTCAAGTCATCAGAGAGAAGAACCACCATCCATCTATAGTTTGTAACTCCTCAAGGATCAACACACAGATTACCTCCTTTACCAGATCAATACTAACCAAAATCTTAGATACTAGAATATCACAAGCAACAACCCCATTTACCACGAAAAATCATAATCAAATTTTATTAAAAGATAGTATTGATTGATTAAATTGACCCAAATACTTAAGTCAAGCGAAGAAAAAAAAAATCCTTTGACAACTCACATAATATAATATAATATAAATATAAAAAGTGAAACATAATTCACAGATTAAATTGGGCAATGAAGCTTAATTCTGTCCCGATTCATAATCATTACAACTCAGTAAAATTCACTGCATTAACCAGTTTAGTGCCCTGTTTACCTAAATCTTCAGTGTCAGGAAAATCAAATTACTCTATCCATTTCACTGCCGCTTCTATCTCAAACAAGAACATCAAGAGCAGGCACATGCATAAAAACATAGAAACTTTTGGTATGAAGTCATGTCAATCATTAAATTCAACGCAACCAATGTAACTCTTCAAACAAATCACAAATGAATTAAACATTTTATGTACAGCAATTATGGACAGATCTCACAATCTGTTACCGTTAGATGCTTGTCACGGCAAAAAATCCATTAATCAGCAAAATCAAGTTGGATGCCAACCAGAAAAAGAGAAGAAAAGAAATGTCTTGCTCTATTATATCACCGAACAACTAAAACCCTAGACACAGAGAAAGCAAGATTGAAGTTTTAAGTTAGACCATCAGTGACAACAGCTTGGTCTTTCGCAAAAGCCTAATGCATCAACATAAGCTTAAAGTCCACAAGGCTTTTTAGATGCGTTCGTGAAGAACAAATGAACTGTATCCACCAAGTTTAAGACTTTGAGAAGAACAATACAGTGTGACCAATGCTACAACTTAAGCAAAATAACAGAAATACCCAAAAGTCCATTTAAACTATACAGCTGCATGGGGCTTCATCAACGAGGCCACTCTTCAAAAACAACCACAATTTTAATCACCCAAATGAACAAGGGAAGTTAAAAAAAATAAATACATAAACACAAATGAGTATAAATGCACAAAGCTTATCCAAAATTCACAGGTAGAAGCACAATCACAACCCAACCCCAACCCCAACCCCAAATTCCCAAACTTCCCCTTTTGCTGAGTTAAATTGCATCATCAATTTCTCAAAGCAAACCCCAACCCCCCCCCCCCCCCCCCACGAAAGTTTCTAATCGAAGAACCGAACTCATAGGATGCAACCACAAGCACAATTTAAACAAATCCACATAAAAGCAGACACACACACACACAAAAAATCAGAAAAAAAAATTAAAAAAAAAAATCGAATATAACAAACCACAGAAAATAATGCGGAGCGAGCGGAGTCAATCTCAGCAAAGAGCAAGTGAATTCAAGTCAAAGAAGAGTCAAAGGAGAGAGAATTTAGGGTTCAGAAAAACAAGAAGAATAAGAAGGAACGATGCTGAATGCTGATACCTTGCATTTTTCAGTGTTATAAGTGGGCACAACAAAGCTTTCAGATCTTCCCCTCTCTTTTTTTTTTTCCTCTCTAATTATATAATTTTTTAAAATTTTCTTTTGGGGGTGTTATGAGGTACGTGGTTTAGCAGAGCAAGAAGCAGATCGAACCCTGCTCGTGCCTGATCCACCAAGTTCTATTGCTGGTCCTTGTGCTCGTGCTAGCTTCCACCACAATTAGAATTTTGGGAACCATGGCTAAAACAAAAATGGTGCTTTTGTCCATTTTATTATTTGAGCCTTTCACTTTTTCAGTTCATTCATGCGTGTGATTACTTTTATTATGCTGTGTGAACTGTACAATACAATACGGGCATTAGCCATTGGTGCTTGTTATTGCATAATTATTTATTAAAGTATAAATGCGGGGTAATAATTCTCATTCCCTTGTTAAGAAAATTCCTTTCTTTTTTGATTTTCTTTTTTAATTGAGAACATTACATAAAGGTCTCACCGTCAGTGACTCCTGTTTTCTTTTCTGTTCCCGGTCTGTTTATTTAATAAAATGAAAATTACGAAAGGATTAGTCTAGGGCAATCTCGAGGGAGGTGAGGGGAATGAAAGCGACGTTTTGTTCTTTGTTGCGAATTTTTTGGAGTTAATTTAATCTTTTAGGTTCCAAAGGAAGAAAGGGTCAATGACAAGGGTTGCTTTCCAGAGGAAGAATTGGACCCCTGCTGTTAAAATAAGAGGAGTGGCCGGCCCGTGCCTTTGCGACGAAACGATGGGATGGGAAGCAAAGAGGAAATAGCCCGGAATTGTCATTTGCCCGGGTAAATTGTGAGGGAAGTTCAGTTTTGTTTACATAGAAATTTCATCGTTATCATTCCTGTTCTTTTTTCTCTTCTCATTCTTTCTATTTCAATGTTTAAAATAAAAGGAGTATTAACAACATATTTTTTAGAATAAATTATACTGATATTTCTGAAATTTTTTTAAATTGCTCATATTTTATTAGTTTATTTAACATTTACAATAACTTTTATTATAGGAGTACATGATATAATATTTTGTAAACAATTAAGAGAAATTAGTATAATATATAAGGATGTCAATTTAATATTTTTCAAACAATTAAGAAAATTAATGTAAGAATAGAAAAAGAAAAGGTATTGTATGAAATCTGAAAAAAAATCTTATAAAGTGTCAATGTAATTTATTTTATTCTCTAACACACTTCTCCTAACACATTCTTTATTATTGGTTAAAATTTATTGAAAACTATAAAATGATGAGAGAGATTCATTAAATAAGAAGTGCCTTATTTACATAGTTCAATGGTTGAGAAAATTAGGACCTTGATGCCTGGTTCTATAGAGAATCATGATAGACTGGCTTGGAGTCATTCCAATGACGGAAGCTTCTTGGTTGGTTCTGTGTATCGTGCTATTTAGGTACCATTAGTATGAATCCAATAGCATTATTCAAGGATGTTTGTAAGTGGTCGAGTCTAGAGAAGATTCGGGCTTTCCTTTGGAAAGTTAGTCATGAATATCTTTTAACGAATGTTAGACGCATGAGTTTGGGTATGACAGCTTTGAGCTACTACGCTTGCTGTAGAGAAAGGGAGGAGGATCTTTTTCACATGTTCATAGACTATTAGCATGTTAGGCAGGTTTGGGTTCATGTTAAGCCCAATACTTATCATGGTTTTTATATCTTGCACGACTGGAAGGGTTGGCTATTATTTAATTTGCGTGACTCGAATGAAGCGTAGGGAGTTAAGTGGCAGCTTTTATTTGGCACAATGTTGTATTGTATCTGGTGAAGGAGGAATGATAACATATTCAATGGCAATAATTGGTTAGGGGAACAACTTTTAAACAAGTCTTTCTTGTTGGTGAATTCAGTCCAAAGTGCATAGGATATCTCAAAGGCGGTTCAAGGTTATAATGTGGAACATCCTATTAAAGAGTGTATTAAATGGTTCGCTCCTCCTCCTAGCATGGTTTCATTGAACTGTGACAAATCTATAGTTGTTGGTCGAGAGGTGGCAACTTGTGATGGTGTGCTTAGGGATGATAGTGGAGCTTTTTTGTTTGGCTATTCTATCAAGTTGGGCTTATGCTCTATTCTCTTTGTAGAACTGTGGGCAATCTTTCATGGTTTGAAGATTGCGTGGTCTAGAGGTTTCAGTGATTTCATTGTGTATTCGGGTTCGGCTAATGCGGTTGGTTTGTTAACCAAAGGTTGTGGGGATCTCCATCCTTGTATTTATCTAGTGAATGCCACCCATGATGTTTACCGAGATAGGGGCCAAGTTGAGTGGACTCATGTGTACTAAGAGGCAAATCAAGTTGCTAACGCTTTTGCTAAAATGGGACTTGATCATATGTCTCATACTAAAGTTTTTGATGTAGTTCTAGAATTTGTTTCTAATGCCTTAAGGGTAGATCATGCTTGTATCTCCTTTCATAGAGGTTTTTGAGTGCCTATTTTTAATATATTCAATTCACCAAAAAGAAAGAAAGAAGTGAAACCCACAAAAATACATGATTTTCAATAAATTTCAACTAATAATAGAGAACGTGTTTAAAAGAGTGTGTTATAAAGTGTGTTACTAGCATTTCTCTTAATATAAGTAGCGTAAACGACATTATTTGTTTGCAAGATATGTGATTTTTGTATAATTATATTTTTTATAATTTAATTTGGATATATTATGCAAGTAAAGATTTTTTTTACTAAATAAATTTTATCAAATTGCTCAAGACAAGTTTCTTCAAGAGGTTTATTATATCTTTTGGCTTGCCAATGTAGTGAGAGTGAAAAAAAAAATCATCAACCAACGGAGGATGCATATAAATTATACTTACCTGAACAAAATTTGTCTAAAGGACTTTTTCTCTTTCTAATTTTGACAAATTAGTAAACAATTCATCTAGATATAAGTTGCTGTCGTGATGGATGCTTACTTAAGATATGACCATTTAGCAATATTTCATGATGTAAGGGGAAAACATCATTTTATAATCGACAAGGACATATTCTACTACAAGGTTACGCTCTTTTGGACTAAAGAACACTAACATAACCTACGATTAGATAATGATCCACATCTTTAAAGAAATCATTGAGGAATCTATGAAAGTGTATGTTGATGATATAATCATTAAAACCTTAACATCTGAGGACCATATGGTTGATCTCACAAAAGTCTTTTAGAGAGTACAAGAATACAACATGAGGCTCAACCTCCTCAAGTGCACTTTCAGGTTGAAAGTCGAGAAATTCTTGGGGCTTATGTTGAGAAGAAAAGGAATAGAGGCTAATATGGACAAATGTAGGATCGCCCTTGAAACACCTTATTTCACGTAAGGGTGAGAAAAATGGAAAAGATGGAGGCTTTTTACATGATGTAAATGCTTCTCTTGTAAGCCTAATAACAAAAAAGTGCACATATAGGAAAAAATTGAGGAAGCAGTTAGTTTTGCACTTGCTTCTGCTTCTGTCATTTTTGCCATTTTCTTACATACCCACCCTAAATCTTTTGTACCCATGGGAAGTAAAAGTCAAAGGTTGGTGCATTGAGTTGAAAGGATAAATATTCACACTTGCAAATTTGTTTATTTGGAATTCTTTGAAGTAAACCTAGCTCATGAGATATAGGAATTCATTTTATGGCATGGATGAGTAGTAAGTGTAAGTATAAAGTAGTGGAAGGTTAAATCTCATATTTTTATGGGTTCCTTAAAAAACTTATATCTTGTTAACTTGGGGTTTTGTCAAATCTCTTCTAGCCCTTATTGGTATGGTTTTTAATATAATTTAAAGGATTGAAATTTATTTATTGATGCTTAAATTCAAAAGAAATTGCTTGGGTGGCTCCTTTTGAATGCATTAATAAGGAATGAGTTAATTATTCATAGTTGTGAGTAGTCAATCTACTTAATGGCGATGTTTATACAAATTTTTTTCCTTTATAGGAGAAATAAATCAATTTTGTGTTAGGACAAAAAATGAATTATAACCCTCATTAGTTTTGATTTAACAAATAAAGAAAAATAAGTTTTGCAGTTTAAAAAGACGAAAGTGTTTTAAGTATAATAGACGAAGTCATTCATCTTACAAAGACGATAGGTGAAAATCCAACATTTCATTAAACAGATAGTCTTACAAATATATGCTTGCATGGTTTTATCCTTGTTTCAAGATTAAAAGCATATAGAGTCTTAACAAAGTTTGAAGCATATCAAGGAAGCTTAGACGAACTTTTGCTTGAAAAACTCTCTTACACGATCTCTTTGCAAAAACACTCTAAGTGTAAAAAGTCTATCAGTGATAAAAAAAAAAAAAAAAACTTGAGCTTTATCTTGTATATCCATCTTAATAAGACAAAGTAGTCAGTGAGTTTTACCTTTAACCATTTTAAAGTGAAAACGGTTGAAGCCTAAAGAGGTTTTGTGTTCAAAAAATGCTTGGTTAGTTGTTTGGAGAAACAAGTCAAATAACACTTGAGGTTAAGCCTGAAGAGGCTTGAGTTAAAGAATACTTGTACTAGTGTTTTTGTTAGCGGAATACTTGGTAGTGTACCAAGGACTGAATGTAGTCTTAGATTAAGACAAACTTGTATTAAAACCTTGTATTTTATCTCTGTTCCTTGCTAGCTTGGTTTTAACTGTGGTTTTATAAAAACATTGCTTAAAAAGAATAATTGATTTCCTTGCCTTATTTGTTTAACTAGATAAAATCAATTACGTCTTTCACTAAGTTTTTCCTACAATGTCTTGTCTATAAGATGATATAAGTTTTGTAAAAAGATTTGTGAAAATTCTTTAAAACACAATTCAACTCCCTTCTTGTGTTTTCCTGTGTTCTACATTTTGATATAGTTCTTCTTTACACAAAAATTAAAGTTGAAATTTTATTTTCTCTTTAGTGTTGAACATGTTCTATGGGCATTTAATTTTAAAAAGTTTTGATGAAGACAAAGCCAAATATAAGAAACTCATGAAGACAAAGCTGAAATCAAAAAGAATAAATGAAGACAAAGTCAAAGACCAAAGCATCTGTGAAAACAATGAGTCATAAACTTAGGAATTTATGTAAGACTTTACAATCCTAGCTAAGTCTGGCTCTAGGGGTTAAATGGGTAACATAAATTAATTTTCAAAGTCAAAGAAAAAGGCTTTTGTGAAAAATTTCGTCCAATGCTAAATTGACAAAGGAAGAATGATTAATTGGCCCATGGGATTGTCACAATTCAATATCAATTATCAGTTAAGGTTATGCATTAAAACTTAAATTCTAGCCAACTTTGTCACAAAAATGACGAGACTGACAAATCCTTTTTCTTCTTAAAATTGGCTAATCCACATTAATGGGTCCTCAAACACCAAGGGAGTTGGAATCAATATTGTGATAGAAGATGGGAATGGCATGACAATGGAGCTATGTTTGAAGTTTGACTTTGAAATTTCCAACAACTAAGCAAATATGATGCAAGTTAGGTCAAATATATCATCATGGTAGTCTATTACTTCACTAAGTGGGTGGAAGCAAAATCTCTAGCAACTATCTCCTTGATCAAGATTCAAAGATTATTTCATAAGAAGCATCATTAGTTGGTTTGACATCCCCAAAGGTTATCATCATTGACAATGGGACATAGTTTACAAATAAAGGCTTTTAAGCCTTATCCCAAAGAGTGAACATCAAGTAGCACTTCACATTTGTGGAACATCCATATACCAATGGCCAAACCAAAATTGTTAGCTAGGTGATCCTTAGAGCATGGCAGAGAATAAGGAAATTTAGGGGAGCATGGATCAAGTAGCTAGACCACTTGTTATGGGCCTACTACACAAAAGCCTATTCTGTTACAAGATAATCACCTTTTTGGATTACCTATAAATTTAAGGCATTTTTTCTTGTGAGAGATTAGAGAATCATCCTAAAGGGTCAAAAACTTAAAGAGGAAGAATAAAAACCTTATTTTGGAAGGATTATACTTAATTGACAAAAGAAGAATAATTACCCATTTTCGAGTTGAAATCATTAGATAAATAGTTGTCTTATAACATAATAAAAGAGTCATCTAATGTTTGTTTAAGGTCAAACAACCTTGATTTTAAAAAGGTTAGGATAGACAATAGAAAATACTCAAAGAGGAAAGCTAGCCCCTAATTAGGAAGGCCACTATAAAGTGTTAAAACATATAGACAAAGATGTGTATCACCTAGAAATTTACACCAAGAAGAGGTTTCAAGGTATTGGAACATTATAAATCTCCAAAGATATTATAAAAAAGCTTGTAAATATGAATTTGCAATATTGTAACTGCACAATTCATTAATGAAAAACTTAATTGAGCAAATACATGAAGGTTCCTTGGATTAGGTGAAGAATATACTTCCTAGGGTTCAACTTAAGGTTATGTTAAAGCATAACTTCTTAATGTAACATGAAGAGTATGGTAAAATTATGTTAAGAACATGACTTCCTAAGGTTTGACTTAAGGTTATGTGAAGAGCATAATTTCCTAGAATCATGTGAAAAGCATGACAAAGTTATGTGAAGATCACAACTTCTTAAAGCATAACCTTTTAATAAGGTTGAGTAAGGGACAGGTTAGGACAAGTTTATCTTTGTCCCTACCCAACCCTAATTTTTTATTAGGTTATCTATTTAAGTATTAATTTATTTGATTGGATCTAATTTCAAAATTCAAATATGTCAAAATCAACTCCAGGCCAGGTCAAGTTAATGGGATGGACCAAGTCTTGTTCACCCTTACCTTTTAGAACCACGTGAAAAGTGTGACAAAGTTACGTGAATAACATAATTTCTTAAGGTCCAACTTAAGGTTGTATGTAGAGCTAACCTCCTTCGACCATGTGAAGCGTGACAAATTTCTATGGAAAACATAACTTCCTAAGGTCCAATGTAAGATTATGATGAAAAGCATAACTTATATCTTTTAAAGAATATGTGAAATAACTTACTTTGGTGAGGCACGCATAGAGTAAACTTGCAAAAAATATTGTTTTTGAGGAGGAAGTGCTAGGCCTACATAACGATTTCTTACATTATATACTTAGTGTTTGTATACTTAGTGATTCTTAAATGATATATGCACAAAGATAAAGCACTATTAAAAAAAAGAGGAGAATTAGAAGTACAATAGGAAATGATAGGAACAAAAAGCCTATTTTATTAATGAGGGATAATACATCAAAAAGGAGAAATTACCAAAACAAAAAGGGAAAACACAAAGAAACAACAAGAAAATAGCATTATAGGCCATAGTTTATTCCATATCATTAGTTGATGTTACAACCTTCTCCTCAACAACAACTCTATCTGTTTTAGGTTCAACCACTTTACCTTCCTCTAGTACTCCCACTACTACACTCTTGGTTGTTAGGAGTTGTAGCTTTTTTTAGGCAATGAGGCCTTGAGTCAAGGCCAACCTCACTAATAAACTTATAAGACTTGTCTTCATATCTTAAGCTTATGTTTTTATCTTGTACAAAATATTTGGATGAGACCCCAATAATCTTAAGCCCTAGATTCAACATTTAGAGTTAAGAAATGGTGTTTTCAAAAGATTCATCAATAATTGCTTTGCAATCGATCTATAACTAATCTTGTTCTATTGTTCACTCCCTGTGAGCCTTTTGTAGCTTATAAATCATCCCTTCCTTTTTATGAGTTTGGTAGATAGTTAAAGTAGATCAAAGAGTCACAATAGGGAGTTGAATTGTGATATCTTTACTCAAAATGCAAAAAGAGTCACAAACTGCCCTTTGGTAGCTTTGGCCTAACCTACACAATTAAAAACTTTTTTTGATATCTTTACTCAAAATTCTACTTGGCAGCATTAGAAGATGTTTAGGAGCAAGGAAATGCCTTTCACTCACTTGAACAAGCTCAAGAATATAATCAAACAATTTAAAATTATTAAGAAGCTTGATATGAAAGTTTATTATTGAAAAAGGTGCTTTTAGAAACTATTCGAAGTTGATTTCTTGAACCAGAAAAACTTTAATGTTGCTTTTGAATGACTGAAACAAATCAGTTTCAAATGAAACTTTTATATAATTGATAAATAACTTAAATAAAACTTGTTTCAATGATCAAAACTAGGTTTTGGTGGAAAATGGTAAGATTCTAAAACTAAAAACTACTTTGGAAGCTGAATAATAGGTGCAAAAGCTAAATGATAAGGGTAAGAAGATATTGCATAAAAGGATTTTATACTTGTTCACCCAAAATGTCATAAGCTATATTCATTTCCTATTTCAGAGCTATTATTCATTATAATCACTCTTAGATTACGCAAGGTATTCTTTCACAAGCTTCCATAAGTTTTCCAACAACTAGTATTCTTGTCCTAAGCCTCTACAAGCTCAACCACAACTCACTAGTTATCTACCAGCACTAACTTACCCATTTAGCTGGGTACAACACCTTCAGCAACACTAATCCTCCTGATTAGCCTATAGAGAAGCTTAATCTCCACTAAAAAAAAATACAAACTTTAACTTTTTACTCTGTCTAACACTCAATGAGTTGATACATAGTATAACACAAAGCCTAAATACACTCCTTAATATATTACAAATGATATAAAACACAACTGGAGTGATTTTCTAGGAGGGAACCCTCTTCAGAAGATACTTTTTCTATTCAAAAGCATAAATTTTGCATATTTGATGCTTAAATGTGTTGTTCTTCTTCCCTTCATTGAATTTCTACATGGAATAGCTTATGTATAGGAGTTAAGACTTCAAACTAGTCATTTATAGTTTTTGGGAAGTTAGACAAACTTATTTAGAAGTTGCATGACTCATCACTTTCATTGTACTAGTTTTTTGATTAACTTTTTGACTACTTTAGCTTTTAGAATGGTAGTTGGTTGAATTACATTTTCTTTAAGGAATATTCTTCGATAAACTTCTAAAGTCTGTCAAAATTCCTACTTTTGGAAAACTAATATTTTCTAGAATGCTTACATTATGAAGGGTTGCAATTAATACTAATCAGTCTTCAGTATAAATATTAGTCATTCACATTGATATTATGCTTTTGAAACATCTCTAAACACAATTTTGAACATGTTTCTTCTAATACAACATATACACTACTTCTGGAACAATATAGCTATTGTTTTTAAGGTCCTTCTCTTGTTTGCAGCTTTTGTTACAACTTTTGTTCGCTTGTAAATTTTGATCTTACTA